>JADRCD010218357.1:7316-20348 GCA_019843815.1 Montemys delectorum | reverse complement strand
CCTTTTACTGATTCCCATCTGTTGGAGGTTTTGCTAGTACCTGGCAGCAACTGAAGCAGATTTTGGATGTCACAGACAATGTTTTCTTGGCATAGAAAATGAGTATTTGTTTTAATTGACAAGGTATAACATTTATGAGTCAAAAATGAATTTTAGCTTTGCCATTCATTTTACTTCTGTCTATTGAGGGCACTTGGTGGCAGTTAGGTGTACATTGTATGATCCCAGAAAATTGATAGATAGAAAGAAAGAAAGAAAGAAAGAAAGAAAGAAAGAAGGAAAGAAAGAAAGAAAGAGTTTCAGGAGTGTCAGTTTGAGTATTCTGATTTTAAACTGTTTAGGGCAATAAAAGATTTGGTGGATGGAGAGGGAAATTGAGGTGGCAATAGGATTTCTTCACATCTTGCATGTTACCATAATTATTTATTTGTAGAAAATAAAAGAGTGTTATTATTTTTTAAAAAGCAATTTCCCCTGTTTGGCAATGAAAAATAAATCATTATAAAATAAATGTATCTGAAGCTGATGCTTTCAAATGAGAAAAAAAATCAATCTAGTAGAGTGCTGCTATTCAGACTGATCAGATATTTGATGAATATGTGTTATTTGATAATGATTTCTAAAATCTTATTTCTTAGAAATAGAATATATTGTACAGTAAAATGCTGAGCAATTTTGAGACAGTGATCATTTTTTCTAATAAGCATATCACAATGTGTGAGTGAATGGAGGATATCAGATAGGCACTAGATTATAGTGATTTAAAGCAGTATTTGGAAGATGCAAATAAATGAAGTTGAAATTAGTTATTTTTATCTAAGTGGGAAAAAAACCTATGTCTTTATATGTCTTTACCTAGGATATAAATGTTAGCAAAATTCTCACAAGGGGATGTTTATCAGAGAGAAATAAAGGTTAAATATTCCAGCCAGGGAGTCTAATTGAGCCTCCTATCTATTGACTGAAATTCATTTTTCATTTGAAAAAACAACATGACTAACTTTAAATAACCTAGGACAAACTTAAGATTGTAAATCACGACCTTGGGCCCAGGCTCCACAGCCAGTCCTACAACACCCAGAGGAACCTGCTGCACCCTCAGGTGCTCTAGCAAGCCCAGGATCACAGGATCCCAGAATCACAGGGTCACAGAGACTGCCTGACACTGAGGAGTTCTGATACAACCAGGATCATAGGAAGGACTGACTCCAGTCAGAATTAGCAAGGGCAGGTAGTACTAGAGATAACCAGATGGCCAGGGTGCAAGCATAAGAAAGTAAACAACACAAACCAAGGTTACTTGTCATCATCAGAACCCAATTCTCCCACCATAGCAAATCCTGGACACACCATCACACAGGAAAGGCAAGATGCAGATCTAAAATCACTTATCATGATGATGATACAGGACCTTAAGAAAGACATAAATAGCACCTTCAAAGAAATACAGGGGAACACAGGAAAAGAGCTAGAAGCTCTTAAAGAGGAAACACAAAAATCCCTTAAAGAACTGCAGGAAACACAATCAAACAGGTGAAGGAAATTAGCAAAACTATCCAAAATCTGAAAATGGAAATAGAAACAATAAAGAAAACAGAAAGAGAGACAACCCTGGCCATACAAAACCTAGGAAAGAAATCAGGAGTCATAGATGCAAGCATCACCAACAGAATACAAGAGATAGAAGAGAGAATCTCAGGGGCAGAAGACACCATAGAAAACATTGACACAACAATCAAAGAAAATGCAAAAAGCAAAAAGCTCCTAAACCAGAACATCCAGGAAATCCACGACACAATGAGAAGACTAAATCCAAGGATAATAGGTATAGAAGAGAGTGAAAACTCCCAATGTAATGGGCCAGTAAATATCTTCAACAAAATTATAGAAGAATACTTCCCTAACCTAAAGAAAGAGATGCCCATGAACATACAAGAAGCCTACAGAACTCCAAATAGACTGGACCAGAAAAGAAATTCCTCCCATCACATAATAATAAAAACACCAAATGCACTGAACAAAGAAAGAATTTTAAAAGCAGTAAGGGAAATGAGGCAAGTAACATATAAAGGCAGGCCTATCAGAATTATGGCAGACTTCTCACCAGAGACTATGAAAGCTAGAAGATCCTGGGTAGATGTCATACAGACCCTACAAGAACATAAATGCCAGCCCAGGCTACTATACCCAGCAAAACTCTCAATTACCTTAGATGAAGAAAACAAGACATTCCATGATAAAAGAAAATTTACACAATATCTTTCCACAAATCCAGTCCTACAAAGGATAATAGATGGAAAACATCAACATAAGGAGCAAAACTACACCCTAGAAGAAGCAAGAAAGTAATCTTTCAACAAATCCACACAAATCTAATTCCACCTCTTATAACAAAAACAACAGGAAGTGACAATTACCTTTTCTTAATATCTTAATATGAAAATTAAGATTAGCAACAAATCCTAAGCGATTGAAATCCAAAAATATGAGGAATTAGAAATTTGTTGATTGTCATCCAATGGTCTCTCTAATTTGGTAATTGGAGAAATAGGTCCAATATTGTACAATCTATATATACTTTCAGCTTGTTTATGACAGTGTCTTGCTGTGTACAACATAAGGGTCTTGAAATGTTGCTTCTCCTATCTCAATCTCTCTATTAGTAATATTGTTTATTCCCTGTTTCTACACTATACTATGGTTTTCAGAACAGCTTTTATATTTCAAAAGTATTTATATACCCAAGGGAGACATAGACAATTAACTTGGGAGGTGACTTGTAGGAAAGAGAACAACAAAGAGTGAGACTGAATGTTTTGCTTGACATTTGTAACTCTTGTATCAAGTTTGAAGAAGAGGACTTTATAAGTTACTCTTTCTCTGAGATGAATGCTTTTCCAAATTATCACAGCCAATGAACCAGATTCTTACCCACACCTAATGTCTGTGCCACCCTCCAAGCAGAACCATTGTTCATTGAAACAGTTGGTGAATGACTTTATGGATAGACTATCTTAATACACACACCAGTTCTTAAATGAATGTAACCTGTTCTCTGTGGCCTGAGAATAAAGTCACTCACTCAAGTCAAGAAAAAAAAACATTGTAAATCACATATATTTGTAAGTGACACTAGTAATTTTAAACCCTAAGAAACACAGAAAATCTTAATAATCAAATAATAATTATCAATAATACAAAAACATTGACTCTATGTCCAATTTTCTAAGGTCAATGTTATTTACTTAATAGACAATTTTCCCTAATCTCTTTCCCTATCTTTTTAATTGGTTTAGGGGTACTTGTGAAAACAGGAGCAAGAAGAAGTGGAACTATTAGAAACCTTCTGTAAATGCCTCTTGGTTGTCTCTCATCTCTTGACAAAGCAAAAACTGGAAAATCTGCATTTATATCAAGTTTAACTTAAGTCTTGAATTAGTTTGATCAATGCTATTTTGATTTCATCAAATCCCTAGTCTGTGATTGGAGTCAATTAATTTATAAGCATGATCCTCTACACATATTCCCTAACTGACTTTTGCGGGGTGGGAGTGCAGGGACTTAAGAGAATGATGGTTTTTTACAATCTGTTTTCCTTTAACCTTCTGAGTTTCTTTCTTTCTTTATCTTTCCTTTTTTCTTTTTGGTTTTTTTGAAGCAGGGTTTCTCTGTCTAGCCCTGGATGTCCTGGAACTCACTCTGTGAACCAGACTGGCCTCAAACTCAGAAATCTGCCTGCCTCTGCCTCCCAAGTGCTGGGATTAAAGGTGTGTGCCATTACCGCCCAGCTAACCTTGGTTGCTGTAGATGTAAATTCAGGCCAGGTGAGGGCCGCTATATTTGTTATGCAGTTGTTCAGTGGATAGGAAGTAGATTTATTTTTCTGATCACAATTATAACTGAGGAGATAATAATTTTCTTTAGGCAGTATTTTTTATTTTCCTGAAATCATTGACAGGCCAGAGTGAAGTAACCCATTCACAAAAGAACACACATGGTATGCACTCACTGATAAATGGATAGTAGCCCAGAAGCTTGGAATACCCAAGATACAATCTACAAACCACAAGAAATTCAAGAAGAAGGAAGACCAAAGTGTGGATACTTCGATCCTTCTTAGAAGGGGGAACAAAATGCCAATGGAAGTAGTTGCAGAGACAAACTATGGAGCACAGACTGAAGAAAGGACAATCCAGAGACTGGTCTCCACCTGGGAATCCTTCCCATATTCGATCACCAAATCCAGACACTATTGTGGATGCCAGCAAGTGCTGGCTGACAGGAACCTGATATAGCTCTGTCCTGAGAGACTCTGACAGTACCTAACTAATACAGAAGTAGAGGCTCACAGCCATCCATTGGACTGTGTACAGGATCTCCAATGAAGGAGCTAGAGAAAAGACCCAAGGAGCTGAAGGGCTTGTAGCCCCTTAGGAGGAACAACAATATGAACTAACTAGTACCCTCAGAGATCCCAGGGACTAAACCACCAACCAAAGAGTACACATGGTGGGACTAATGGTTCCAGCAGCATATGTATAGCATAGGACAGCCTAGTCGGTCATCAAGGGCAGGAGAGGCCCTTGGCCCTGTGAAGGTTCTATGCCCCAGTGTAGGGGAATGCCAGGGCAAGGAAGCAGGAGAGGGTGGGTTGGTGAGCAGGGGGATAGGGGAGGGAATAGGTTTTTTTTTTTTTTTTTTTTTTTTTTTTTGGAAGGAAAACCAGGAAAGGAGATATCATTTGAAATGTAAATAAAGAAAATATTTAATAAAAAAGAATAAATTGTACTAAATTTAAAATAAACTATTTTTAATTAAAGAACTTTGAAAAAATAGTAGAATAGATTTAGAACATCTTTCCTATATCTTAAGCTTAAATGAGTTTACTAACCCTTTATTTATTTAAAATGTTTAAATGTTTCTTTTAGTTCTTTGAGAACAGTATACAATGTATTCTTTATCTTATTCATTCATTCATTATTGTTTTGTTTTATTTATAATCAGTAATAATTCTATAGCTGTTATATGACCCTGACATAAGTCAGAACGGCTTCCGTAATGGATTTTCAAGTCATCAAGTAACTAGTAATGTTTTCTCTTCAAAAAAGCTAACAGTAATTTCTTGTCTCTTTGAATAAAATGGAGCAAATCAGTATAAGGGAGGAAACAAGAGAAGTTTTGAGAAAATATCTACTATATCTACTCTGTGTGTGTGTGTGTGTGTGTGTGTGTATGTGTGAATGATTATTTTAAAAAGCATCCTTTGTATGAAAATTTAGGCTCAAATCCAAATATTTTTATTAAAAGAGTAATGTACTATGTATGCAGGCCAAGAAAAAATTGCAGTTTCACATTGTAATGAAATCAGAGTGTAGTTATTATGATGTATATATACATACAGGGACACGCCTGACTACTAAATATGGTAGATTATGCAGGTTTCACCAGGAGCATGGTTCATATAGACTCTGCCATTATTGCTATTCAACATCCAAGCTATAATTTTCAACTTGTGTTTTGTCCACCTGTAATGATTGTGTTTTTTAAAAAAATGGATTCATCAAGTTGAAATATGTCTCTCCACTCATACGTATAACAAATATAATCAAATAAAAAGAGGGTATCGACTTGAGAGATGGCATGGGAGATATTCAAGTGTTTGTTGCTGGGACAGCCTGAAGATAGAAAACGAAAGGAGTACAAAAGTAATTCTGTTTCAAATTAGAAAGATTAGAAAATGAAAACCTACTTTTGCCATTCTTTGCTCAGGCACCACATTAAGTTTCCAGAAGATACACACTCCATCTATTCTAAAATGACTCTTCTGTTGTCTGTCTAGTCCTGCAGACTTAAGACTCTCTTCTTCATAATGAATTCTATTTATTAATCACACTGATTTTCCCATGCACTTTATTCCTCTTCAATGATCTTTCTTTTCATGGATCTCACAACCATTTAGTCCCCAAGTTTCATCTTAAACATTAACCTTTTAAAAGGACTTCCTGTCACAGAGTAGACTTATGAGGTCCTCCTTTGCATGTTAACATCCAGACTTTTGTTTCCTGGTAACCGAAATTATATTTATTCACCATAACTTTCCCACCTGAGATCCTTTGGGTTGCGTGAGGGCAAGCATGTCTTACAAATAGACTCATGAACACCCCTTATTACACATGACCACGGATCTTAGTAACTACTAGCAGACTCAGAAATGATGACTGAGACCAGTATTAATGAATTCCTTGTACTATTTTTCCTTTTATTTCAGGTAAGTACCCAGACCATGCACATCTGGCTTGTAATATTTGAAGAATAAAATTTCAGGACTCTGATTTCCAAACTCTTCTCATGTTCTCATTTGTCTTTTGCTTTCATTTCTTTTTTAAAAATTTATTATTTTATTATTTACATCCGAAATGTTGTCCCCTCCTTGTTCCTGCTCCCAGAGTTCTTCACCCCATATCCCTTCCCCTTCCTCTCTAAGAGGGTACTTACCCTCTCCCAGGGCATCCCTTTTCCCTGGGGGAGTGACTAATCTTTCCCTTTTAATTTCCTGGTTTCCTTTTTGACCTAGCCTGACATATTTTTTTCTTTTACTTCTCCTATGTAGTAAGATTCTCAGAGCATAGCTTTGCTTTTGAGAGTTTGTATGTAAGAGATAGATAAGGTCTAACTTTAGGAAAGTTTTAATTAAAATTGCAAAAGTATAGAATGTCTGAACCAAATCCAAAAGTAACCATAATTTCAAAAATGAAAGCAGAAACTGTTATTACAGTCTCACTGATGTGGACTCTGAGAGGGGCTGTCTATTCTCAGTAGCCAACTATTCTGTGTTTTAAGAAGCAAAAAAATTGAAAATTACATAAAAAGTATTGACTTTCATCTTTTGGTTACCATTTTTGTACTTTTATTTTATTTCTTGAAATTAAAGTATACATGCATTATGTTATACCTTCCCTTTTTTCCTTCCAACCTTTCCCATGTATGCCCTTGCTTGTCTTTCAAATTTATGATTTGTTTCCATTAACTCTCTCTCTCTCTCTCTCTCTCTCTCTCTCTCTCTCTCTATATATATATATATATATATATATATATTCCTTAATATATTAATATAACTTGCTCAGTCAGTATAATATTACCTGCATATGCATGATTTTATAGCTGACCACTTGGCATTGAGTAACAAATTGAATTTTTTTTTTCCTGTGAGGAAGACTATTTCCCCTGACCTCAGCAGTACTTAGTCAGCAGCCCAGTTCTTTGTTTAGAGTTAGGGATCCATGAGAGTTTTCTCTTTCCATGTTAGCATGTGACATGTCCATTATAGTTCCCACCATGATATGTTGGTGATATTTCAGGGGCAGTGATCCCTTGACATTTCTAGCAGACATGATCTCACAAGAGATTTCCCATTTTACTGGGTCTTACAACGTTTCGGCCCCCCTTTTCATTATATTTGCTAAGCCTTGCTTGTATTGTAAGACATGGAGATGAGCATCACATGATCACATGCTCCCAAATCTTGAACTTGTTTGGGTTTTCTAAAATGGCCTCTGTCTGTTGCAAGGAGAAGTTTTTTTTGTTTTTTTGTTTTTTTTGGGTTTTTTTTGATATAGGGTGAGAGCTACCCTGGTCAGTGGATAAAGGATAGATATTCAAAATGCAATTAGGAATGTGTGAGCATACCACGCTTTTCCAAAGAACAAGAAGACTCTCAAGAAATCAGTACAAACAGTGGATGAGCAGGGCTAGTCCACTCTAAAGAAGGGCAGTCTCTTAGTGTGAGCATAAGAGGAGAGACTTACTAAATGTTTCATGAATTAAGACAAATGAAGGCTGATTAGTGCTTGGCCGTGTCAGTCCCAAGTGTGAAGTTATCTTAAAGCAAAGGGGAAGACAGTGATTAGGAGTTGAGGAGAGATAAGGCTGAGCCTGAGTTTACTTTTTGGGAGAAGGGTAGTTCTGTAGGTTGTACCACTCAAACTAAAGAAAGAGAAGCTCAAAGAAGGTGACTGTATCTCATCACTGGTCTATCAGTGTACCCATCAAGGTCTGGGACAAGGCCATGTGCATGGATGCCACTTGCTGATACAATGTAATGCTGTGAAAAGGATCACAAGTATGTCAACATTGAATGTAAATCTAAGAGAGCATGTTATTAAATAATAATAAGGAAGAATGCTTATGTGGCACAAAAAGAACAAGATTAACCTTAGAAAGAGTTCATTTGACTGGTTGCTTCTGGTCTGTGTGGGCCGGTGCTCTGAGCAGACCTTGGGTGCAAACTCCTTAGCCAGTCTCACAACACCTAGAGGAAGCATGACTCCCAGGTGCTCTAACACACCCAGGATCAAAGGTGAGGACGACACAACTTCTGTTCCAACACCAGGAATAACTGGGACCAGCAGGACCCAGGCACACAGGAACTCCACCAGCCCAGTGGCTCAGGTTGCTTCCAGTTTCTCTGGGCTGGCCTGTGCCCAGAGCAGAACTAGTGTATACAAACTCCACAGCCAGTCTGACAACAGAGGAAGCTCCACTACCAGGCAGTCTAGCAAGCCCAGGATCACAGGATCCCAGGATCCCAGGATCCCAGAATCACAGGATCACAGAGACAGCTTGACTCTGAGGAGTTCTGATACAATCAGGATCACAGGAAGGACAGGCTCCAGTCAGACTTAGCAAGGGTAGATAGCACTAGAGATAACCAGATGGTGCAGGGCAATTGTAAGAATATAAGCAACACAAACCAAGGTTACTTGACATCATCAGAACCCAATTCTCCCACCTAGGAAAGAAATCAGGAGTCAAAGATGCAAGCATCACCAACAGAATACAAGAGATAGAAGAGAGAATCTCAGGGGCAGAAGACACCATAGAAAACATTTACACAACAGTCAAAGAAAGTGAAAAAAGCAAAAAGCTCCTAAACCAGAACATCCAGGAAATCCAGGACTCAATGAGAAGACCAAACCTAAGGATAATAGGTACAGAAGAGAGTGAAGACTCCCAATGTATTGGGACAGTAAATATCTTCAACAAAATTATAGAAGAAAACTTCCCTAACCCAAAGAAAGAGATAACCATGAACATACAAGAAGCCTACAGAACTTCAAATAGACTGGACCAGAAAAGAAATTTCTCCCATCACATAATAATCAAAACACGAAATACACTAAACAAAGTAAGAATTTTAAAAGCAGTAAGGGAAATGAGACAAGTAACCTATAAAGGCAGGCCTATCAGAACTATGGCAGACTTTTCACCAGAGACTATGGAAGCTAGAAGATCCTGGGAAGATGTCATACAGACCCTACAAGAACACAAATGCCAGCCCAGGCTACTATACCCAACAAAACTCTCAATTACCTTAGATGGAGAAAACAAGATATTCCATGACAAAACAAAATTTACACAATATCTTTCCACAAATCCAGTCCTACAAAGGATAATAGATGGAAAACATCAACATAAGGAGCAAAACTACACCCTAGAAGAAGCAAGAAAGTAATCTTTCAACAAATCCACACAAACCTAATTCCACCTCTTACAATAAAAACAACAAGAAGTGACAATTACCTTTCCTAACATCTTAATATGAAAATTAAGATTAGCAACAAATCCTAAGCGATTGAAATCCAAAAATATGAGAAATTAGAAATTTGTTGATTGTCATTCAATGGTCTCTCTAATTTGGTAATTGGAGAAACAGGTCCAAGTGCATATTGTACAACCCATATACACTTTCAGCTTGTTTATTTGTGACAGTGTCTGGCTGTGTACAACATAATGGCCTTGAAATGTTGCTTCTCTTATCTCAGCCTCTCTATTAGTAGTATTGCTTATTTCATGTTTTTACACTATAGTATGCTTTTTAGAACAGCGTACATATTTCAAAAGTATTTATGCAGTGAAAAGAAACATAGACAATTAAATTGGGGGGGGTGGCTTGTAAAAGAACAACAAAGAGTGAGACTGAATGCTTTGCTTGATGTTTATAACTATTGTATCAAGTTTAAAGAAGAGGACATTATATGTTACTCTTTCTCTGAGATGAATGCTTTTCCAAATTATCACAGCCAATGAACCAGATCCTTACCCTCACCTAATGTCTGTGCCACCCTCCAAGCAGAACCATTGTTCATTGAAACAATGGTGAATGACTTATAGATAGACCATCTTAGTACACACACCATTTCTTAAATGAATGTAACCTGTTCTCTGTGGGCTGAGAATAAAGTTGCTCACTCAAGTCAATTAGCTTTGACCATAGCAGGAAGTCTGTATCCAAAAATTGTGCTTACAATTCATTCCTTGGCAGAGCAGAACTGTCAACTCTCAGCTTAGTTATGATGGAGGTAAAATCCTTTGGTGATGTGAGGGTCACTGAAGTACGGTCTTATTACTATATCTAAAAATTGTTCTTATTTTGGGGTTGTACCACCATAAGAGCCAAGATTTTAAGCTCTACTAAATACAAAACAAACAAACAAACAAACAAACAAACAAAAAGACTATATTTATGCTCATTTAAAAAATACTAGTAGTGATGTATTATTTTAAAATATACAGTTAATATTTTGGACTTATTTAAAATTTATATTGAGGAAAACGTATGTTCATTCATATTGCTATAAACAAGCATCTACATAAGCCTGTTAAATTGATTATTGTTTTTTTTCTAACAACTTGTATAATACTCATTTTTATTGTTATAATATTTTATAAATTTTAAAGAATATGACAAAAAAGATATTGTAGGTATTGAAGGGGGTGTCTCTAGGAGGAGTTGGGATGCAAAAGGGAAACAAGAATGTGATTTAATTCTATTTACTTAAAATATGTTTTTAAATGTTAACAAATTCAGATAAATTGAAATCATGTGTCTTTTTCATCATAATGCAATAAAACTTAAATCAATTAAAAAAAAGAAGAAAAAGTTCATTTATGTTACAAGAAGAGGTGGCAGCCTTTTGTTATTGAAAACCTTTTTAATTGAGATGACATTAAAATAATGGGTAGAACTTCCCAAAGCTGCAGCAGCAAAATGCCAGTCTTCCTCTGAATTCAGTGATTATATGATTTTTGTGAGAGATTAAAGTTTGCTTTTAAATGTAATCCTATCTAGATAGTATAAATCTAATCCAAATTTGAAGTTCAAAAAAATCAATATTCTCATTTCAGTAAAATTTGTGCTACCTAATTATAGATAATAAAATAGATTAAATTCTTTCTTTAATAAGCCACTTAATCAACATAAGTTGGCCATTGTCAAATTACTCAAACTTCCATTAACTTTCAATTTTCCATTCTTGACAGAATGTGCAATTATTTTTCATAGTGAAAAATATGAGTCTCATAGGATCTGAGGAAATCTTCACTTTGATTTACAGGCTTCACTGTTAATTATACTAATACCAATTACACTAGCAATTTGAAATGTCTTTGGCAAACACCAGTATGAATGACAGGTTTGGAATAAATACACCATAGATCAAGACTTGCCTCAGTTTTCAAAGAGTAATTTACATGTCTGATCATACAACACCACGCTGGTAACTACTCACTCTATTATAGAAAATTTCTTCTATTAATGTTGGAAAGATATTTCCCTTTAGGTTAAATTTTCTTTCTATAAGAATAACTCAGTTATTGCTGAGAAAGAGGTAGAAGGCTAAGTCACAAAATGGTAGAAGTGTCAGGTAAGTGTAATCTAGTCAACTCCTCTTTTCCCACACTCTGCTGCATTTGGGTCTTTAGAAGGATCTCACTGGACTTCTTTCTAACTACAGGTTCCTCCTCTCCATCATACCTATTTATAGGCATAGTTTGTAATTTGTTTCTATCCCTGTTTTCTCTTAGAAGCAACCACATCTACTCTTCTAATATTAGTTGCTAAGTAACTGCACATCTTGCCATGTCATCAGTTATATTTATTATGATACTGAATGTTCTAAATGTGGATCTAGAAAACTATGCTCTATCCTGTACTGGGTGAACCAATAATTGGTGGTTAGTCAAGAATAGATTTTTTTTAATATGATTCTTTTGTATATATGATTAGTCCTATTTTGCTAATGTGTCCTTTAATTTAATATATTGGTGTTTTCATCCTAATATATTTGATGAACTATAAGTAGCAAAGTTAGTGTATAACTGATGAAGTTTGAAACTATGGGTCAGTTTAAATTGAAAAAAATAACCTGACTATCTTTTAGCCAGATGGACTAAGGGAAAAAGACTCAATCAATATCAGAAACAACAGAAGAATTATCATTGTCAATTTATAAAAATGGAGAATTAAAAGGGACAACAGTCCTAAGGGCAATTCTATGACAAGAACTCATACAACAAAGAAAAATTAGACAACTTGACCCATGCTGAATCACAGAGAAATGGAAAATCAGAGCAATTTAAGTGAATAATATTGAGTCTATAATACTCCCTCCAAAACCCTAACTAAGACTCTGCATTAAAAACTTATACCAAGTAGCTAAAGAAGAGATAAAATGGATACAAACTCTAAAAAATATTAAAAGAGGAGAGAATATTCCTGGATTCAGTTCTCACCTCAGACAGAAACCAGAATGCAAGGGTGGTTCGAAATATAAAAGTCAATCAGTGCAATGCACTAACTTTAGCATAGAGAAAGATGCAAAAAAGTTCCAAGTGTCTCAGTCACTACAGAAGAAAAGCTTTTGATCAGATCCAACACAATAAAAGCAGTAAAGGTCTTTTATGAAACGGTCACAACTAACATCAGCCATAATAGAATAAGGCTGAAAGTTTTTCTCTTAGATCAAAGGATGCCAGAGAAAGATGTGGTTTGAATGTTAGAAGCCCCATCTCTTTTCCATAGGCGCACATGTTGGGAAATTCAGCAGGGGGCGCTGGTTTGGAGCCAACTTGAGGAATGTAGTTTCAAATACAAAGACTGTACAGAGAGAGGGGGGGAGAAGGAGAGGAAAAGGGGGAGAGGAAAAGGAAGAGGGAGAGGGAAAGGGAGAGAGAGAGAGAGAGAGAGAGAGAGAG
>JADRCD010218356.1:13036-26328 GCA_019843815.1 Montemys delectorum | reverse complement strand
GTTTTTATCTCTGCCAGAAAAACTTAAGTAATATACAGTTTAGAGAAATGATGGAAAGTGGGGGAGCCCCAGTGGCTACAAGACCTACTCAAAAGAAGAGACACTGAGTTGCAGAAGGAAAAGGCAACAGACACAGAAAGGTGGTCATAGTGTCGGGAGGGTCCTTTTTAGAAGTTACGGCAGAGGATTGACAGCAACTGAGAAGCAGGAGACTGAAACAGAGAAACTGAGGATTAAAATGGGATCCCGAGTGAGAATAAAGGCTCACGGAAAAGGACACAAACTGTATCTAATAGCATTCCTTCTAGGCTCCTCCCAACAGTTACATGGCAACAGGCAATAGGCTGGCTTCCTATAAAAGGGGCTGTTTACTCTCTTATTCTCTTTCTCCTACTCTCTCTGCCCCTTCTCTTTCTGATCTCTTTCTCCCTCTCTTCCCTTCTCCCTTCCTCCTCTGGTGGGCTTCTCCTCTTCTCTCTCTCCTCTTTTCTTCCTCTTCCTCTTCCTCTTCCTCTTCCTCCCCCTCCCCCCCCCTCTCTCCCTCTCCCTCTCTCTCTCTCTCTCTCTCTCTCTCTCTCTCTCTCTCTGTCTTTACTATGTTCTCAACTCTCCTTCCCATGCCCTAAATAAACTGTATTCTATACTATACCTGTCGAATAGCTGGTACCTCAGGGCAGGGGTTGAGGGGATGCCTCTGCATGGGCCCACCGAGACACCCCTCCCATCTCACCATATCTGGCTCTATCAAACAAATCCTGGTTTATAAAATGCAACAGTGTCAGTTCCTAAGGAAGCTCGAATTCCCCAGTCTCTAAACGGCAGTCCACGTATCCAGAAATAGGCTTGACCTGGGCTCTCTGAGGCTCTCCGGTGGTTAGAAAGAAGCTGGCACCCCCAGCAACCTTCGAAGCCCGCTCCCTACAATGAAATTCGGACATGACAGTTTGAGGGGAAGAATTTTATTGTAGAGAAGAGGGAAAGAACAGCCAGAGGCTCTGGAAGAGTCCAGACTGAACCTGACCATAAGGGGAGGGAGGGGGGTGACAGAGGAAGAAGAGGGAGGGGCAAGGGGACCAAGAGAGGACCAGAGAGAACCGAGATTTTGGCCAAGAAGTTGAGGTAATGGAAATGAAGGCCCTGGGCTGGAGAGGTTTAGGGTAGAGGACTGTATAAGAGCCCCAGGACCCGAGGGAGCCTGGAGGCCAAGCAGACACTTTGGTATGCTAATAGATGCCCGAGGTAGCCATTAGTCTCAGATTTCTTTGGAACTTGACACCTTCTACCAAAGGAGAAAGGAGTCATTTCCCTTACCTCAGGCAGGAGAGATTTGGCTACTTGTGGAGTCTAGAAATAGAGCAAAGTTCATGCAGGCCTTCAGGCTCCTCAGTATCACAAGCACTGTTTGACACATTTCAAAGTCCTACCCTCTGCTGGCTAGTTTTTTGTTTTTTAATTTTTTTGTGTTTGTTAGGGTTTTGTTTTGTTTTGTTTTGTTTTGTTTTGTTTTGAGATAGGGTCTCTTTACATATCCCTGGGTGTCCTGGAACTCACTGTGGAGATCAGGCTGGTCTTGAACTCACACACACAAAAAAGATCAGCCTGTCTCTGCCTACTTAGTGCTGGGTTTAAAAGAGTGCGCCACCACAACTGGCTTGTGCCGGTTAGTTTTGGCTAGTTTTATATTAACTTGACACAAGCTAGAATCATATGAAAGGAGAAAACATCAATTGATAAAATTCCTCCATAAGATCCGGCTGTAGGGCATTTCCTTAATCACTGCTGGATGAGAGAAGGCCCAGGCCATCATGGGTGGGGCCACACCTGGGCTGGTGGTCCCAGACTCTATTAGAGAGCAGGCTGAGCAAGCCACAGGGAGCAAGGTGAGTAAGCAGCACCCCTCCATGGCCTCTGCATCAGCTCCTGTATCCAGGTTCCTGTTGTTTGGTTTCCTGTCCTGACACCCTTAATGATGGACTACAAGTTTAGAGGTATAAGCCAAATAAACTCATCCCTCCCCAGCTTGCTTTTGGTGATAGTGTTTCACCACAGCAATGGAAACCGCAACTAAGACATGGCCCTCCTCACTTCCTCCCCTACCGTTGGGAATTGCTTCTAAGGCTTTGTCTTAACTCAGCTCCCAAAGCTACACTCTCAGACCTGAGGGTCCCTGCGCCCAGCTGGCTTTGATGGACAATAAAGAATTGTTGTACAGCCAATGGCTGGGTAGAGAGATGGGACGGGGTTTTTAGATTTCTCAGGCAAGCCACCAGGGAGGAAGAGGAGAGAAGTGCCGTGACAGGCAAGCAAAAAGATGAAACCTAAAGGCCTGGCAGCCTGTAAGGCCCTAGGGGCTACTTCCCCATTGGGTCTGGGGTAGCAGAGATGAAATATACATTTTAAAAGATGTTAATTCAGGAATATCAGAGAGAAGTGTTTGCTAACCATGGGGAGGTTTAGAAGTACCCAACCTTTAAACTAGTCAAGGCATATCAAAATTAGCTGCTTATGTGTTTCTTTCATTCGAAGCTCTTGGGCAGGTGCAGTGCCCTGGGAGTCAAAGTGGTTTAACTAATTCGAAGCTACACCCTACTATAAACCCCTTCCAGTTCTCAGACTCCCCTCCTTCCTGCAGCTACTCCTTCTCCTTATAACCCTGCAATTCCATTATGTGTTCGCTGTGCTCCACTTGTGATTCTCTCACTAGTCTCTCTATTCTCTATGCCCTGCTCTCCTCTCTTCTCTTACAGATGGCTCTAGACAGGACCAGTCTGTTGGCCATACTGGTCTACTCCTTTCCCTCCTCTGGACTCTGGCAGATGCCTCTGGCTGTTCTACCTACAGTAAAGCCCTTCTCTTTAGCCACACCATGGTGGTGGTGGCAGAGGCTGGAGTCTGAGGCACATGCAGAGTAATAAGTACTCCAGCAGGAAATCACTTGGCTGCTCCCAAAAACTCAAGCCAAGACCATGAGCTGCCAGTGGAGCCAACGCCCTGGGCAAGACCGATGGTCCTTCACTTTACCACAATGGCTTCCATATTCTTAGCATTGTGGTTTGAGCCTTTTGGAGACAAATCTGGAAACTCTATATAAGTATAGAAAAAGAGGAGGAGACACAATTTTAAGAATTCCTCTCTGACCTAGACCATGAAAAATCTTCTCAGTGTTTACCCATGAACAACACATCCCCAAATCCCAGTGTGCATGACTGCCTCTGGGAACCCTCCATACCCCTCTGAGTGTGCACTTCTACTCTTTGATAAACCCTCCCCATTCCTTACTTTGTCTCTGAAACATGAGGTCAGGTGCCTATCTGCTCCCTCTGTCTTTTAGATTCCCTCTCCTGCTTCAACACAGGCAACAACAGTCCCATTCTCTCAGAAAGCCTGTGAGATACTGCATTGATTAGCCTGAACTGACCTGCTGGACTTGACTTTCTTTTCTCTCTCTTTCTTTCTTTCTTTTTTTCTTTCTTTCTCCAATGTTATCCTGGAACCTAATATAGACTAAGTTGGCCTCAAACTCCCAGAGATCCACCTGCCTCTGCTTCCCAAGTGTTGGAACTAAATGCACACACCACCACACCTAGCTGGACTTCATTACTTCAAACACAAACTACACAGATTCCAGGTCATTGTGGGTCCCTTTGTAAAATTATCTTTTATTCAACTGAAGTAATTGTCATCTCCAAGGCTTACTGCCTCAGTCTGCTATACTAGGCCTAACCCTGGAAGCTTCTAGCTTCTATTCAGTCTTATCTGACCTAGAATGTTTTCAGCCTCTGAGACTTGCTGCTGAATAAGCTCACCCTTTACTTCTTCTATACAGTCTTATTTAGACCTAGAATGTTTTCAGCCTCTAAGACTTGCTGCTGAATAAGCTCGCCCTTTACTTTTTCTGAGCTCTGATTGGCTGGTTCAACTCAGCTATTCTGGTTTAAATGCTTCTCCAGGCTGAGTAATTCAATCTGGCTTCTCTCAGTTTCTCTTGAATTGAATGGCTCTTTGTCATTCTCTGTCTCCTTCCATCTTCACCTATATCTAGCTTGTTCTCTCTCTCTGAAACCTGTTTCTGTACCACTGTTTCAGTAAAAACTGCCTCCTGCTCTCTGCACTGCCCCTCAGGTAGCTTCCCTGTCTTCTCTCTTCTCATGAGAGTTGGGCATATCCTATTCTGTCAAATCTTTCTCTGAGTCATCACTTTGTCTGCCACTCAGACATCACTTTCAAACATGGGTGCTTCCTTGTACAAACTAACTTTGTCTTAGTTGTTTGGGATTAAACAGTGGTGGCACGCGCCTTTAATCCCAGCACTTCGGAGGCAGAGGCAGGCGGATTTCTGAGTTCGAGGCTAGCCTGGTCTACAGAGTGAGTTCCAGGACAGCCAGGGCTACACAGAGAAACCCTGTCTCAAAACACTAAAAACCAAACCAAACCAAACCAAAACAAAACAAAAAAACCCAACAACAACAAAAAAACATGTCCTTAGTATATACTAAGGGCATGTTTGTATTCCAGCCAGAGGGATTAAAGGTGTGTTCAAGGGGGAGCTACACTACAACTAGTAACAGGTTTTTCCAGTAAACAACACAATCACAAGGTTCAGTGTGATCAAATGTCCTGTAACATGCCTCAGACATTTTAGTTTATACTTTTCACTCATTTATTCAAAAACCTTTACTGCATTATGTGTTTTAGCTGTCATGCTAAATAACAGGGATACACAGATTAACAGACAACATGTGGCTTCAAACTGAGCACATTTTAGGATTGTGGCAGACTTACGAATAATACTGAGTAAGAAGGTGAAGAGGGAGCCACTCCCAGGGGAGTGCATAGTCCCTGCTGAAGTTACAGAAAGAGAACTATAGAGGATGCTCAGGTGCCTCCTCCTCAACCAAGGCTACTCACCTTCAGGTTGAGATAGCTGGATAAGCATTTGAGGACTTGGGCCATGATAGTGGTAGCCCGTTCCCGCTCATGGTCTTTGTTGGACTGTAACCAGGGGTCTATGTGCTATAAAAAAAATGAGGAAAGTTAGATGGTCTGTCAGGAAGGTCTGAAGTAATGCTTGTATTGTATTAAAAAGTAAATATGAATTGAGCTGGGCAGTGATGGCACACATCTTCAGTCCCACCCAACACTTGGGAAGATCTCTGAGTTCCAGGTCCACAGAATGAGTTCTAAGACAGCCAGAATTACACAGAGAAACCCTATCTTGAAAAACCTCAAAAACCCAAATCAACCCCCCAAAAATGCAAATCAAGAAACTCTTCCTTACTTCTCTATCTAAAAACCACTCCTAATGACAAAGCAGTTTACGTTTGAAGTAATGGGTTGGTCAACAAGGCACAAAGTCCTGGCTCCTTCCAAAGCTTGGTTTCTAGATCCATCTCCCTTCATTACATTACTTTAGTCTATTCTTCTAGTTGGTTTTGGCCCTTTCAAATTTGCACTGAAAAGAAATATCTAATGGTATGCTATTAAAACCTAAAGATGGCCGAGCAGTGGTGACACACGCCTTTAATCCCAGCACTTGGGAGGCAGAGGCAGGTGGATTTCTGAGTTCGAGGCCAGCCTGGTCTACAGAGTGAGTTCCAGGACAGCCAGGGCTACACAGAGGAAACCCTGTCTCGAAAAAAAACAAAAACAAAAACAAAAAACAGACAACAACAACAACAACAAAAAATACAAAAAAAAATACAAAAAAAAAAAAAAAAACCAACCCAACAAAAGTAAAGATGGAGGAAGCACTTATGCCAGGGCAGACATGCTGGGGAGGGTGAGGCCCAAAGGCTAGAGCTCGAGAATTGTTGTGGGTTGCCCTCCCAAGGTTTTCAGTCTTTCACCTTCTGATGTTACTTCTGCTTCCTCAAGAGGGGTTGCCCTCAAGTACTCAGATGATTTCTGTCAACCTTCTCTCCAGTTTAACTCGTCCAATAAAGGCTAGAGCTTGGGATTAGGCAGGGAAGGGAAAGGTGGGGCTGGAGGTTTTAAGAGAGGGAGAGAGAGGAATGAGGAGGGGGAGACTAGGAGTTGGAGGAGACAAAGAAAGACAGAGGAAGAGGAGGTGGAAAGAAGATAAAATGGAACCAGGTGGCCTAGAGAAGCGGCAAGTAGCAAGAGATGTCGTAGTTAGGGAACAGAGTGGTGTAGGGGGTGAATCTGCCCAGTCTAGGCATGCAGCTCATGAATATTGTAACTGAGGAGTATGTTCTTACATGGGCTTGTTGAGGTTGGAGATTTACTACAACAACAAGAAAGCAACTTTTCAACAGAGGAAATGGTTTGGTTAGCTGCCAGGACAGGAAAGTGCCAAGTACAGCTGGACAAAGGAAGAGCCCAGCCTGACTGCTGATGCCCAAACAGAAGAGGAATAAGAAACAGGGTCGGGGTCAGGTGTGGCAAGGAGTGCTGTCTGTGCTCAGGCACACAGGGTGCCAACAACTAAGGGTCCTCTCATCCTGGGGTGGCTGCATCTTAAAAAGAAGCAAGAGCAAAACACTTGAATGACTGTGCGTGTGAGTGACTAGCCCTGATGGATGCATAGGACGTGCAGAGGAGCGGGAGGCAAGTGGTCACTTTCCACACTTGAGTCCTACAAAGCAGGAAGCTGCCTATTTGCTAACTTAGGAGATTCACTCTTCTCTGCTATGAGGGAACAGGAAAGAAAATTGTAATAATGGCTTGAGACACTTATTAGAGGCTATTTATTCAATACCCAGGAGGAGTTGTTATCTTTTCAGACAGTGAGGAAACCAAACTTTGTGGTTGAAGGACTTGTGACCCATGGATGGCAGTCAGAATTCAAACCCAAGCCTCTGTTTCAAAACTGATAGCTGTAGGTACAGTGAGATGGCTCAGTGAGAAAGGGCATTTGCTGCTAAGCCTGACCATACCACATCAAGCTTTGGAACCTGCCTGGAACAGACTCCTGCAACTTGTCCTCTGACCTCCACACGCGGGCCATGGTGCAAATACACACACACACAATTTTTAAAAAATTGATAGTACTTTTAGCTACAACGTTGCCTTAAATATCTTAATTCTTAGTAATTTCCTTTGTTTCCTTTGTCCCCTAAAGTAAATTTACCCCTAAGGTTAAATTTCATTTACCTTAAAAATGCTGTCAAAAAACTCCAAATGTGGGTCTTTTACTACCAGACTCTGCAGCATCACAGAAAAGGCCTCGAACGTCTCCCTGTAGAGACACTAAAAAGGTGCAGAGTCAGCAAAGCCTCCCTTCCCACCCAAAGTCCCCAAAGCGCATCCACGGAGCTCGCCATTCAGCACCTTGAGACTACACGCAAAGGCCTGGCCCAGAGTAAACGCACCTGTGGGCAGTTTGTGGCATGAGGTAAACAGAAATAAAACATTTTAAATGAGCACCTTGAAATTCCTGGGATCAGGGCTCAGGGACTACATCTGGGGAACCACACTGACATCAAAATACCGTGACTCTCATGTCCTGAAACAGGGAGTTACTTGAAACAGTGGCCTTCCATAACTCCCTTAGCAGCCTGCTCAGCAGCCAAACATGGAGCTGCTCTCTGCTCTCGCACTGTATGCTCCCTTCCCTTTCCTTGTACCAAGGCATTCTGCGGTTGCTTCCATAAAGGACACTGTGTGTACTTTCCACCTTTGCATACATACTTTTTAGCAGCGCCCTGTCTCTATAGTAGAGGGTAGGCTGTAAGAGGGAGACTGCACACTGCTCACCTCTACTTTCTGTCACATTTAGCACAAGATGGCCCTTCAGGAAATGCCAGTAAATTGGAAAGAGGGAGGAGTATGGAAGAGGAGGGTAAGGAGGAGCTAGGTGTGTGGGGGAATGTTCAATATGTAATACTGCATGCACGACTATTTTAACAATAAAAAATTAAAATTTAAGTTTAAAAATAAAACTTGGGTGGCACACCCAGGCTATACAGAGAGCTGGTGCATCAGAAATGAGAGGAGATGGCGAGTCTGCAGAGCACGAGTGACCAACTTAAACATTTTATTATTTTTTGATACTGTTTTGTTCCAGACAGGGCCTCACTGTGCAGTTCTGGCTCCCCTAGAACTTGCTGTGTAGAGCAGAAAGGCTGGCCTTGAACTCACAGAGCCACCGTGCCCAGCTCCCACTTTATTTTAAATCCAAATCAAAGAAAGGAGGAACGAAGGGGTTGGAGAGATGGCTCAGTGGTTAAGAGCACTGACTGTTCTTCCAGAGGTCCTGAGTTCAATTCCCAGCAACCACATGGTGGCTCACAACCACCTATAATGGGATCCGATGCCCTCTTCTGGTGTGTCTTAGGGTAGGGAAGTGACAGTGACAGAAGGAGACAGGAGGGAAAGCTGGCATTTGGTTTTGTTACCAGACTCAACATTGCTGGGTTTAGCTGGTTTCAAACCATCCAAAGGTGTAGAGCAGCTGACCCGGGGAAGGGAGGGCAGCTAAGGCACAAGGTGAGTTACCTCTTGTTCCATGGCCTTGTTGGACACTATCCTCGGCAGCTGGATAGGGGTGCTTATGGCAGGCAGAGAGATTATACTTTTGGTGATAAGCCCAAACAAGTCCTCCCGGTCTTCAGAGCCAAACAACAGGTACACATCTTGGTAACTGGGGAAAGACCGTTTGGGAAGAATCTGATATTAGGTTGATACCTCAGCTCTTAATGTGAACAGGAAGGGCACACTGGTTGGTGTAGCACTACTCATAAAATAGATGCATGGAGGAGCTGTACCTCAGGGATCTCACAAGAGGCTGGAGGAAGGGTGTCCACCCCACCCCCACCCTGAGCCTTCCAGGCTCCTCTCCAGGTCAGCACTGCAAGCCTGTAGCAGTGCTTAATGCAGAGGAACACATTTGCAAAAGAGGAAAATACCGGGCATCCCCTGTAAACTCCTTAGACTTTATAGTGCAGATCTTGACACAGGTATGAGGGTCACTGTCCACTAAGTACACTTTGGATAGGCCTGAACTCCACAGAGATTCTGTCAAGGTCTTTTAGATTGGATGGTAGCATTCATGATGTTCTAGTTTGCTTTCCCTTGTTGTGACAAAACACTGACCAAAAGCAACTTGGGGTGGAAAGGGTTTACTGCATCTCCCAGGTTACATCAGCAGGGCAAGCCAAAACAGGGACCTGGAGTCAAGAGCTGAGGCAGACACCAGTGAGGAACACTGCGGCATACTGGCTTGCACCCTGGCTCACAGTTTGCTACTTTTCTCACCGACCCAAGAATGACACCTCTTACAGTGGACTGGGCCCTCCTACATCGATTAGCGATTAAGAAGAGGCCTCATAGACAGGGCCCTAAGCCAATCTGATGGAGGCAAATCCTCACCTGAGGTTCCTTCCCAGTTCTTTCAAGCTGACAACCAAGATTAGCCATCACACATGATATTAAAGTTCGCACAAAAGGATGAGTCCCCCATATAGCTTTCTAAAGTTAATATGTGGGGGATTTTAAGATGTGCATTTATTTATTTAATGTTGGAACCGACTTGTCACAGTACACGTGTGGGGGGTAGAAGTAACTTGTGGGAGTTGGCTCTCTCCTTCCTCTATGTGGGTCCCAAGCATCAGACTCAGGTCACCATCTTTGGTAGCATGTGCCTTTACACACTGAGCCATCTTGACAGCCATTTTAATCAGCTCTAGCAATCTATGACCCTGACTGGGAAACCAGGGTGCATGTGGGAGGTGTCACCTGAGGTCAGTGATGGTGACAAAGATCTCCTGGCGCACCAGGCTGGTTAGAGAGTGCAGAGGCTCCTCCTGTACCAGCACCTGTGGTGAGAAGAAAAGAAGTTCAGCCATCTGAAAATGTGCCAACATACAGGGCCAGACATTGGAAATGTGAATGGCCTTGAATGGCCTATCAAAGCAACCAGGAGGCCCTGCTCTCAGCTCCATAGGATGGCAGCACAAGGGCTAATTTCTTCTCAAGAACCAGACTACAAGCTGTTCAGCTGTTCCTTGTCCTCATACTTGCTGTTTGTGCTGGCTCAACCTCATGCCTTAAGGCTTCCTATGCCTTAGTTTCCTCACCTGTAAAATGGTACAACAGTACTACCATAGAGACTTACCATAGTTGTACCATAGTACAACTAACTATCATAGGTTGTTGAATTAAGTGAGCTAATTCATAACTCCTGGTAGCCCTTAATAATTGTGTCAGCTGTTCATTATCATTATTATCAGGGCTTATTTCCAGTTTAGATATTCTAACCCTTCTCTCTACGAAAGCTGTGTCTTCAGGGTCTTGGCTACGCTGGTTGGTTCTACCTGTCAACTTGACATTGAAGCAGAACCTTAAGGGTTCTTTGGAAAGTCAGTTGTGTTGGATGATATTTTTCTGGGGTAAACACGTGAAGGGGTGTTTTCCTGAAGAGGACACAGGTAAAAGGTGACGTTCATGAAGGAATGTTTTCTAAAGCAGATGTGGGTAAAAGGCTGCTTTGCTGAAGCAAGCACGTGAAAGGACACGTGACGAAGGATTCTGCACTAGGGACATGCGTGGATTGGTCTTACATTGCATAGCTGAGTTCTATATGTTGGAAATCCATAGAAAGAAACAAACCAAAAACTCCTGGTGGTGTGCTGCGGTTTCTGGCTGCTTGCTTAGACTCAGGCCAATTGGCAAGGTGATGTCAGCCGAGACAAACTCACGTGCAGTTTTGCGGACAAGCAGTGGGTCTAGAGTGGTTCTGGATCATGCTCATGTGAGTGACTATCAGTGTGGTGAAACCTCATTGGTTCCACCATTTCATAGGAACTGCCCTGGCCCATAACAATTGAACACTTCAGAGCCACATCTCTGCTGTATCATTCTGTCCCACTGGTCACAGTTCAACTATTCAGGAGAGACACCAAGGCCAACTAAATTCCCTCAGGAATCTAGAGTTGGGACCTCTCCGACATTCTTTCTGGATAATCACCAACTTAAGACATTTTGTTTCAGGATCCCATGAAATCCAGGCTGGTCTCAAACTCACTATGTGGTCAAGGTTAACCTTGAATTCATGATCTTCCCACCTCTACAAGGGCATTGCTAGCATGAATAGTCATGGCCATCTCTAGCTGATCTTCAGAGAGAATTTAACATTTAAGAGCACTGGTCTTTTGGACAAAATAAAAGAGAGGCAATTTGGGGAAGAGGGAAAATGGGGAAGAATAGACATGTATTCAAAGAAGCACAGCTAAGTGGAGAGAAAGCCCTCCTGGTGCATGTGGCTTCCGCAGCCTCTGTTCTCCCTTGGTGGGAAGAAACTTTCTCCTTTTCCTGGTGCAGTGGCCTCGAATGGCATTCTCCCGCAGTGTCCTCGTGAACCTCACAGGCAGACTGTGCTTAGAAGATACTGCCCACACCTCTTCGCTTTCCTCATCTGATGCAAACTCACATCTGATTGGTGACTTGCTCGCTTCCTGTGTTCTAAAGGAACTCTATCTTCGTGGCTTTACAGCCTGCAGGGACACAGCATCAAGGCTGTGTCTTCAGCCTTGACAGCTCTCCAGGGCTGTATGTACCTTCTCTTGCCAGCTCGGGGGGGGGGGGGGGGGCACAACGAAAACCACAGGTGCAACCTAGCATTATCCTCTTCCAAAGAACTTCCTGGCCTTCAATCAGCCTTTCCCAGGCTCAGGAAAAGACGACTTAGGCCTTTCCAGCTTCTGTTCACTCCTCTCTCTCATCGGTTCAGCAGCCCTGATGGTTGAGCTTTCTGGCACACTCCTCACATGCAGATGAATGTGGCTCCTTTTAGCTGGACCCGTAGGACATCTGCAGGCCTAGGGTCTTCTGATTTCAGCCTCTTTGGACCATTTCTGTCAGAATGACCCTTTCTCTTTTTAAAAAACGTTATCATTTTGTTTGTGTGTGCCCATACATGTTGTGTGTACAGGTGCTCAGAGGCTAGACAAAAGCATCTGATCCCCCGAGTTAGTGCTAGGTGGCTATAAGCCACAGATGTGAATGCTGGAACTGAACTCCCTCCTCTGAAAGAACAGGAAGCGCTCTTAACTGCTGAGCCATCTTTCCAGCTCCAAGAATGATCTTTCCTTTTTCTTCTAATCATTTAGGTATTGAAGGCTTTGTCCTTTGCTATCAATTATGTAGGCCACTACAAGGATTCAGAAGCAAGAGTCTGGTCTTTGCCTATAAGATACTTATGGGGAAGGAACGTCTTGGGGTAACTGCCTCGATTACAGTCATCATCCCTTCTGCCCACAAAGATCATAAGCCGAGAAGCCCAGAAGTCAATTAACTACCACATGAACCTGTCAGAAACCTGTCTAGTTGATCCAAGTGATAAAACAGATCCTACTTGGGCCAATCGGATGCTTTCTAACAGGAGTTGGGACTTGAGTTACAGGCAAAGTGGGTGCTGCCCAGTGTGTTAGTTATACACACAGTAGGGCAGTCCCTGCCTTTGAGACCTTGCTCTTCTGGAGCTTGTTAACATTCTGTCTAAGCTCTGCCCCACAGTTACCTGGCAACAGCCAGGTGTTCCTGACTCACTATAAAAGGAGCTGCTTGCTTCCTCCTCTCTCTCTTGCTCTTGTTCTTGCCTTCCTGTTCCCATTCTCTTGCCATTCTCTTCCCCCCACCCCACTTCAACTCCCCCCCCATCCCGAGTCTCTCCATGCACTCATCGCTGGCCTACTTCTCTTCTCTCTCTCTCTCTCTCTCTCTCTCTCTCTCTCTCTCTCTCTCTGTCTGTCTCTACCAACCCTCCTAACACCCCTCCCCATACCCTGAATAAACTCTATACTATATCTGTGTGTGGCTGGTCCCTAAAGGGAAGGGATGCCTCATCAGGGACCACCAAGGCACCTCCTCACCACACACCTCACCACACACTTCCACCAGAACATATCCCACACCTTTATCTTTTTATAAACACATCAGTGTGTCTGTATAACACACACACACACACACACACACACACACACACACACACACACACATACACACAGTACCAGAAGAGGTCAGAGGAGAGCATCAGATCTCCTGAGACTGGAGTTACAATGGTCGTGAACTGCCTGATGTAGGTGCTGGGGATCTGAACCCTGGTCCTTTGGAAGAACAGCCAGTGCTCTTAACCACTGAGCCACAGCTCCAGACCCTCAGCACCCTTTTTTGTTGTCCTTTTTACACTTCAGTGAGCCAGAGTTAATTTTGTTGCTCACCTTCAGAAAGAATCTTAAACAATCAATAAAAATGAGAGGTCTGGGGAGAAGGGATGATCAGAATACATTATACGACATTCTCAAAAAAGCTATTTTTAAAATAAGGGGGAGGGA
>JADRCD010218356.1:0-12636 GCA_019843815.1 Montemys delectorum | reverse complement strand
GAGGGTGGGAAATGGATCTGCCTTGAGAACAGGAAGAGCAGATGCCAATAAAGAAGTAACTGGAATAAACGACTACCTTGAATTTGCCCGGTGTGGTGGGAGGCAAAGGAATCTGGATTTCTCTGAGTTCCAGGCCATCCTTGTCTACATAGTGAGAGAAAAATCAACCAAGCAACCCAACCCAACGAACCAACTAGCCAAACAAACAAACAACAAAACTAGTTATCTTGATTTGGGTCTTCATGAATAGATTCCCAGACTATCATGGAAATATTTCCCCCCCCCCCAAACTGAAACAGAAGAAAGATTTTTAAAAATGAGTTTGTCTCAATGAAATCCTGGCCGATATTAGGGCATCTGAGGTTTAGAGAGACTAAATGATTTGACGAGTAGGCAGGTTGTGATGAATCCAGATGCAAAGGATGGAGTCCCAGGCTGGCCGAGGGGAATGAAGAAGCACAGAGGACGAGCCAAGGCTGGACCTCCTTACCACAGGGCTTTTTATTTACATCTGTGTGCGTGTACGAGAGTCTGCCAAGTACGCAACAAAAAGTCATTCCTTCATGTTCCTGAGTAGTCAGTTTATTTAGACAAGTTTTTATTTATCCACGTTCATCTGGGTTGTTTCCAGTGTTCTGTTTTCCTATACAGAGTGGCCATAACATTTGTGTCTACATCTTCATAGAATTTCTGGGTTATGTGATAGTATATTTACCCTTTTAAGACAATACTCAAGTGTGCTCCAAGCTGGCTCGCAATTTTATCTTTCCAGCAGCAGTGTATTAAAACTTTGCTCTGTACCCTCGCCAGCACCTGGTACTGCCTTTTTTGTTCTGGTCAGTCTCCTGGTGTTTTAATTGTTTAAATTGAATTTTACTGTGTTTGAAACTTATCTTTTTCTACTCACAGTGATGAAAGCCCTTTCCATAGGCTTTAGCAGAGGCTTTCTCTGGAGGGGCATAGGGATCTGCTTGCCTTCCTTTGCACACTTTGTTTTGGTTTGACTGGCTTTTTCTTTAATGCACAAGCCAAGCTGTGCATTACAGGGGTCAAGAGAGAAAAACTGACATCTTCAAGGGTTGTGTTTGGCACTTTCACTGGCTAATTTTATGTCATCTTGAGACAAGCTAGTTATTTTGAAAGAGACAAACCCAGGGTACTTTTTGACTCTTGATTGACGTGAGAGGCCTGACTCCCTGTGGGTGGTGCTACTCCTGGACTGGTGGTCCTATCAAAGCAAGCGGAGCATAGCATGAGGAACAAGCCACAAGCAACACCCCTCCTGACTTTCCTCAGTGATGGGCAGTCTGACTGAGGGGTGAGTGAAGCAAACCCTCCCTTCTCCAAGTTGCTTTGGCTTTAGTGTTTTATTACAGCAGCAGAAACTGCACTGTGTACAGCCGTTCATTAAGGTGGGCCAAGAAAGGTCAACTAACGCCTTCAAGGTTTTCTCTGCAACAACTCCAACCTTTTCTGCCTCATGAGTGGCCACAGAACTGCTTCTGCTGTGCACCTGTCCTCGTGGTGCTGGAAGAATGCTTTTTCAACCCCTGTACGTATGGCTGTAGTGACCGAGTAGATTCAACTATCCATGCAATTTTTTCATGGATATAACTACTCGAGTTTCATAGACAGAATCCCTTCTCAGCACATTTTGATAGATACCAAAACCAGCATGTTGCCACTGGCTGGGTCTTCTGGCAGAGGAATAATGGGCTTGTGCTGTCTGAGATTTGCATGAGTGGCTTTTCTAGATTGGCTGGCTGAACCGCATGACAATCTATTGCTATCAATCCTGGCACAAACACAACTTGGAAAGTAATTTATGTTGTCTTGGTCCTGTGGCTGTCCACAGCCAACTAGAAAGTTGAAGTAATTCATAAATCTGCATTCTTTCAATCTGTTCTTCTTGACGAATTATTTGTAATAGTGCTTAATCTACTTGCTTTTCAAATCAATGTCATTTCTAGATAACTGAAAACTCTGTAGAGGAAAAGGATTAAAGTTGTTGAAGGATCCTGTAACTGTGTCTCCTGGCAAAGCTGTTAGCTGGTTAGCCTTCATTTTTAGAACGTTCCTGTCAGCCCAACAAGTTCCACAGATCTCTCGTTTGGGGAGAACTGATCCTATTCTGGGATATGTAAACTATGACAGACTCAGAAGTTCAGAGGTGTGGAGACACTGTAGGGAGCCCTTCTCAGGCAGGAGCCTAAAGCCCCAGGAAGTACTAACTGTGAGTGATTACATCACTCATTTGCAGAATCTTTCTGGAGCCTCAGACATGGACCATCCATCCCTTTATTCCTCCATATACTCATTTAAACTTTTTTTGTCAAAGACCCACAACTGTTTGTAGCCTGCTAGGCTAAGGAGGAGGGAGTACACCTTCTTTGTGGCCTCAGTGGCAGTGTCTGGACTGGCAGTTATTTAGTAAGACATGTTATGAATAGATGAGCTTTGGCAGAAGGTAGCTGAAGTAAGTACAAACGGGAAAATATACAACAGTGACAACAGGGCTATCATGTTTCTCAGATGTGGACCATGTGTCAGAGACTATGTATGTAGCTTACATTTATTTTTTAATTAAATGCTTACAATAACTCTGTGAAGTAAATACAGCTGTTCTTACTTTATCAGTGAGAAACTAAGACAGTCATAATTTCCTAAAGTCACACAGCTATAAAGAGACAAAGCTGACACCTGGACCCAAACATTTGACAACCTTTCCCCCCAAACTACTCTTTAAGTATTACTTTAATGAAAAACTTAAATGCAATTCCTCGCTCCCTTTTTAAAAAAATGATTTTTAAGGTGATTACACCTGAGTCATGTCTCAGAGTATTTTCCTTGCTGAGCAAATGTTGTGGATTTGGTCTAATGCTGCTTGTATTATGTTGATCTAGTCCCCCAAATTGCACCAGAATCCGCATGGGACCCTGCCCCTAATTGGTTTTGATTGGTAAATAAAGTTGCCGGCAGCCAATGACTGGGCAAAGAGACAGAGGCAGGACTTTAGGATTCCAGAGTAAGGGACTGAGGAAGGAGCAGGAAGAGATATAGCCGCCATGGCGGGGAAGGAAGGTAGGCACCAGGCCTGAGAGGTACAGAACACAGAGAGATAGTTGTCATGTAGGTGCTGGGGAACGCAGCCAAGGGGACTGCAGGTCCAGGTCTGGAGCAGCAAAGATGGAATATAGATTTTAGTACGTAATAACTGGGGAATATCAGAGGCGCATACATCAGCCACGTGGAGGTTAGGAAGTGGCCTAGCCATTTAAGGCATATAGAAGTATAAAGGCTGCGTGGTGTGTGTGTGTGTGTGTGTGTGTGTGTGTGTGTGTGTGTGTGCGCGTGTGTGTCTTTCATTCAGGAACCCAGAACATTGGAGCGCCGTCACTACTGCGCTGGAGTCAATTTTAGTGGGATTAATTGAGTACTGCTATAAAGAGACACTACTATGAGATGACACGGCCATGGGCCAAGTCAAGAGTTCCAGCACTGCAGAGATCCCTGCTGAGGCCACGGTACTGGTACTTACACTTAGAAGGTGCACTATTTCTGCTGTGTGCCGGTGAATAAATGATTCCGTGCTTTCGTCGTAAGGTATAGTTTGGCTCAAAGAAGACAAAGATCTTAGGAACTTCAACTTTTGAGATTCATCCTGAATTTATCATTTGGAAAAAAGATGAAAACCCAATTACACAGCACAATCTCATTTGGTAAATGTACAGGGATTTTGCAAAGTTCTTGAAATGTTTTTAAGCATATGCCATCTTATTCTATCCAAATCAGTCTTTATAAGGAGTGCACAAATTACACAAGTGTGCCAAGGAACGCCCTTACCACCGCAGTGGCTGGGGCCTCACATCAGGCCTCGGCCACACTAAGTTCTCTCCCCACCTCAGGCTTCACTACACTGCCCACCCACTCTCTGTCTGCTGCTAGGTTAAGATTCCCAAATGTGCCAGGCAGTGGTGGCGCACGCCTTTAATCCCAGTACTCGAGAGGCAGAGGCAGGTGGATCTCTGTGAGTTTGAGGCCAGCCTGGTCTATAAAGAGAGTTCCAGGACAGCTGGGGCTATTACACAGAGAAACTCTGTCTTGAAAAACAATAACAAAACCAACAACAACAAGAGTCTTTTAGTCTTTTTCCCATTACATATGGTATAAGCTAGTACATACTCCCTGAGGACAAGGAGCCATCTTAAGACCTTCACCTGCTCCAAGGGCTGGAATTGCAGGAGCCTTCCACAATCTCAGATGTCTTGCTCTCAGAATTTTGGTTTTGGTTTTGATTTTTGTTTGTTTGTATCCTTTTTCTTTTTGTGGCCAGGTACATTACTCTCAAATTTAAATTTGATGAGGTAACTCCTTATCTCGAGGAGTTCAACAGTAGCCATGATGTCAAGGCACTTCCCAGAGTAACGCAGGAGACCTCTCCAAGTCCTGTCTTGCTTTGTCCCGAGGCACTCACAGGTCCAGTCACTTAACTTCCATGATGCCCTTTCTTGCTTCTGTGGCTTATACCTCCTGCCTCCTCTACATTTCTTGCTATAACTGCATGTATTTTAGGAGTTGAATCATAACTTTTTGTCTTGAAACAGAGTCATGAGCCCTTCCTAAGTACACCTGAAACTATCACAGCATCTGAGATAAGCCCATAATTATTTTCTTCTTTATCTATTCCTTGTTAACAAAGGAGTGGGCTTTCTTTTGTCTTAATTCACTGCAGCAATCTATAAATCCTGCATTAAAAAGAAAATGTTTAGGCTGGGCGGTGGTGGCGCACGCCTTTACTCCCTGCACTTGGGAGGCAGAGGCAGGCAGATTTCTGAGTTTGAGGCCAGCCTGGTCTATAGAGTGAGTTCCAGGACAGCCAGGGCTACACAGAGAAACCTTGTCTCGAAAAACCAACCCCCCCCCCAAAAAAAAGGAAAATGTTTATAAAACCTTGTGATATTAAACACAAAGAATAGTTCCAAATTTTAAAAATGAAATGTTTCACCTCAACAGTGGTGACCAACAGATTGACTTCTGGTGTGTTGTTGTTGAATTAGTATTACACATAAAAATGTAGAATTTAGTAAAACTTTATAAACCAAGAATATGCATTTATCCCAAAAAGAAAGATGGTTACCAGTGTTCTAGAAGCCTCTCTGCTACCCCATCCTAGTGCAGGCTCCAAAGACTCTTTAGTAGTATTTGACAGCTTTCAGCTGATTATATTTATAGGTTACAAAGTAATTTTATGGCTTTTTTTTTTCAAGACAGGGTTTCTCTGTGTAGCCCTGGCTGTCACTCTGTAGACCAGGCTGGCCTTAAACTCAGAAATCCATCTGCCTCTACCTCCCAAAGTCTGGGATTAAAGACGTGTGCCACTACTGCCCAGTTATTTTATGACTTTTGAAGGCATCATATAACATAATGGACCTTTCAAAGGTAGTATATAGTTCTAGGAGTTCTAAGACATGCACATACCTCTTATCTCTACCACAGCCAGGGCACAGAACAGTTCCATCACCCCTTAAGTTCCCCTCAGGCTGCCATCCCTCTGTAGCCTCGCCCTTGCCATCCCCTCCCATGGGAACTCCCTTCTGTTTGCCATCACTGGTTCTTTCCTAACTTGTCTTGTACCTGACTTGAGACTGGTGATGACCCACTGAGACAGCACTGTGCTGCTCTGGCTATTGCCCTTCACCCTTTCATTGATGGGCGTTAGTCAGCATTCCGTTCTATAGACGGGCTATACTTTGTTGATCAGCGGATACTTTCAATTTCATCATACTATATATGTGTCTGGCATTAGGCCTTATAAATAGCAGGTGTATATTTACTCCTTGTTGATTGGTTAAATGAGATTTAAAAGTACTAACAGATATAAAAATGCTGGGAATACTAACAAAAAGAAGTTGCTATAAGAAATGCCTCTCATGAATGTCTAGGCCAAGCAAATTATTCCCCATAAGGATGGGAGATATTAAGTTATAGGGTAAGAAAGAAAGTGAACTGTTTGCCAGACAAACATGAGGACCTGAGTTCAATTCCTAGGACTCACTTGAAAACTATGTTGAATAGTTATAAGCAACTAGCATCTAATTTTCTTCTGTGACAATACAAATCTACTTTATATCAGTGGTTCTCAACCTTCCTAATGCTAAAACCCTTTAATATAGTTCCTCATGTTGTGGTGACTCCCAAACAAAATTATTTCATTGTTACTTCATAATAGCAATTTTGCTACTGTTATGAATTATAATGTAATTATGTGATATTCAGAATATCTAGTACGTCAACCCAATTAGGTCATGACCCACAGGTTGAGAACCACTGCTTTATAGGCTGGGTAGACAATTTAGCATACTTTTTGTTGTTGTTGTTGTTGTTTTGTTTTTTGAGACAGGGTTTCTCTGTATAGCCCTGGCTGTCCTGGAACTCACTCTGTAGACCAGGCTGACTTCAAACTCAGAAATCTGCCTGCCTCTGCCTCCCAAGTGCTGGGATCAAAGGCGTGTCCCACCACTGCCTGGTCCAATTTAGCATAATTTAGTGAAACATTGAAAATGGCACTTACAGAACCTGTGGAGAAAGTGCTTGCTGCGTATGGTGGTTTGAGTGAGAATGGCCACCATAGGCTTGTCTGTTTGAATACTTGGTCCCCAGGTTTTGGAACTACAGAAAGGATTAGGTAGTGGCAGCTGGAGGAGGTGTGCCACTCGAGATGGGCCTTCAAGTTTCAAAAGCCCACACCATTCCCAGAGCACACTCTCTGTGCCTTTTGCTTCCAGACCAAGTTGTGATTTTTCCATCATTCCTGCCACCGTGTCTTTGCTCGGCTGATGTACTGGAACCCTCTGGAACCATAAGCCCAGTTAAATGCTTTCTTTTGTGAGTTGCCTTGGTCCTAGTGTTTAATCACAGGAACAGAAAAGTAACTAGGACGCTGTCAAAGAAAGAGAACATGTGTTCAGACCCCCAGCAGCCATGTAAACTGGGCACGGCAGGCAGGCTGCAGACTCTCGGGACTTGGTAGCCAGTCCGTCTAGTGAAAGCAGTGAGCTACAAGTCACTGAGAGATCCTGCCTCAAAAATAAGGTGGAAAGAGGCTAAGGAAAACACACAGTATCCACCTCTGGCCTCCATATGCATGGATACACATATGAACACGACACACACAGGAACATATACCATACTACATACATAAGAAGTGACACATACTGCTTGAGTTATTAGTATAGCTAAGAATTATTTATGGGGTATACAGAAGCAGGTGCCTAAGAATATTTATCTATGAACTAAAAGAAAAAATAAGCCAGAAAGAATCCAATGACTAATGGTGGGGTATTGTTAAACAAATTAGGGCATTGTTTTCTTTTTAATTTTGTGATCATTTATGTATGAGTGGTTTGCCTGTATGAGTGTATATGCACCATGTATGTGCCAGGTGTCCTCAGAGGTCAGAGGAGGATGTCAGCTCCTGCGATTGGAGTTAAGAACAGTTGGGAGATGCCATTTGGGGGCCAAGACCTAAACCTGAGACCTTGGAAAGAGCAGCCAGTGCTCTTGACCACTGAGCCATCGCTGCAGCCTCCAGTGTCTGCTCTGATATTCTACTTTGTCATTTATGCTTGCTTTAAAGCTAAAGATAGAAATTCTCGGGAGACAGAGGCAGGTAGATCTTTTGAGTTCAGGCAGCCTGGTCTACTATGAGTTCTAAGGCAGCCAGGAATACATAGGGAGTCCCTATGTAGTCTTACCCCAATTTTCAAGGTCCAGCATTGTGTGTGCATGCCTGCATTTACCTTATATCACTGTCCCCGTCACCACGATTTAAGTGTGGTGGGCCTGCAGGGTCCCCTCTGACTACTTCTACTACTCCATGCCCTCAGCTCCAGCTTCCCCTTTCTTCTTCTATCCTGAGCTCAGAGGTAGCTTCCTCAGAGGCACCTTCCCCCCTCGGGTCAAGGTTTCTGACATTCTCACAGGATGGATGACTGGGTCACCTCAGCAATGAGAACCCGGATAACCAGTAAACAGGATGGCACAGAGCTACAGTTACTCACCTAGAACATGCATGACTGTTTTTTCTGTAGAGTTCATTTGTGGGGATAGAAAATGCTAATAGTGGTTATGAGAAGACTAACCATTAACTTTTATTATGACTCTAATATTTATTTTATTATAAATATAAATAATATATAAATTTAATGATTTATAAATGTACAAATTACAAGGATAAAAATACATCTTATAGCCTATAAAGTACTTGTACTAATAATGAAGTATTGAAAATGCTTTTTATTACAGGGAATAAAGCATCGGATTGTTCACTAAGACTGCTGTACATACCTTTAGCTCACCATGTAAGACTTCCTGGATGGACTGGGCCAGCCTCTCAACACTGGCCTCACTGAGGGGCTCCTGGAGAGTTAGTGATCTGAGATTATCTGGTAGGGACTCTTGAGGGAGAATAGGGATGTCAGAGATGTCCGAATCTAACACCAAAAGAAAGACACTGCTGATGCCTCCATGTGCTACGAAGTGATGCTGCTGAGTGGCGCAAAGCACTGGTGCACGGGGCAGGCAGCTTCTCCTGCAGCCCCAACCAAGACCCTGCCCTCCCCCAACTCTCACAGTTTTCTCAACTGCAAAATCAGTGTCTCAGAGCTTCCTAGCTACAAGGACTTGTAGACCAGGGCAGTACCAAAATGGTAAAGATAATAACCTTTAAAATCTCAAGTCTGAATGCCTCAGTTGCTCCTAGACCAGTGTTCCTAGAACCTTCTCCAATAGTCTGAATGTGAATAACCAAAAGTTTTGGAAGAGGCCAGTATGTCCTTAGGTCACAACGATCCCACAGGCCTTGTCAGGAAGATAACCAGTTAGTGGTGACACACGCCTTTAATCCCAGCACTTGGGAGGCAGAGGCAGAGGCAGGCGGATTTCTGAGTTCAAGGTCTGCCTGATCTACAGAGTGAGTTCCAGGGCAGCCAAGGCTATGCAGAGAAACCCTGTCTCAAAAAACAAAAGAACAAAAACAAAACAAAACAAAAATCTTTCCATCTTAATTTAGAGGACCACAGGTCAAAACTAACATTAAATTTTCACAATCAACTTTCAACTTAAAAATATGGGGATCTGCTGCTTCAAGTGTGTGGCCCAGGACCTGGAATCCTAGACCTTCCCAAGGACAATACCAAAAACCTCCACAGACATCAAAGAGGCTGCTCCCCTGGGCTGCACTGAGGAGGTATAGCTGCTTATCCTGAGCTACCCCAGTGTGATCTTATTGTCAGAGAACACGTACAATGATAGAATTGATGGCCTTAGAGAAGAAAGAAATCAGCATTTCACAAATAATTCAAACTCCTGGGGTCTGGACTTAATCATAAAAACGTTTTAAGGGCTGGAGTGATGGCTCAGTGGTTAAGAGCACTGACTGCTCTTCCAGAGTTCCTGAGTTCAATTCCCAGCAACCACATGGTGGCTCATAACCATCTATAATGAGATCTGACGCCCTCTTCTGGCATACAGGTGTACATTCAGGCAGAATACTTGTATACATAATAAATTAATTAAGTTAAAAAAAAAAAACTTTCAAAGAGTTGCTACATGGTGAGTAAGCCAGAGCACACCAACATTGCTTTCCTGCAGAACTGAAAAGATTAAAAGGACCCTGAGGATTGCAACCCTGAGTTTGTATTCTCTTTGGTCCCCTGAAGGCCTCAGGTGAGGACGTCCTCCACGTGTCATCCACTAATTACAATGTAATTAAAGTCACCACTTAGTTCCTTTGGTCAGGACATAGGTTGTTCACTCTGCCCCCATCTCCCCTTCCTCCCATACATTGTTACCGCTCTCTGCCTTGCTGATTCCTCCCCACTCTTCAGGTCTCAGCTCCAAATGCCTCCTGGCCAATAAGGAACTGTGGGATATCAAATGCTCTGACCTCCACACCCCATCATCTGGATTACACGTAATTCTAGCTGTGTATCTGTAAGTGCCTGTGCCTGTGCTGTTCACTGCTGCATCTCCAAGGAGTCTCATCAGCAGGACATTGACTGCTGAGCAGATGAATGACTGACTGTGATCCCCAGGCATAGCTGGCCTTTCCTAGCTTGCACCATTTCTATCTCTCTAGCTTACTCTCCCCTCCTCTTCTCCCAGGAGTTGTCTTTAGCCATTTTGTAAAACTGCTGACAAGGACCACCGACAGCAGGGTTCCCGTATTTCTTCCTTGTTGTCTCAGCCTTGGGTTTAATTCTTCCACAGTGCTCACCACACCTCACAATTTCCTTAGTTACTGTGTTTTGTAAGGTCTCTTTCTTGTGCTGTGCCAACTACAGATGCCGGGGGCCATGGATGTTGGTTACTGAATATACAGTGGTTACTGAATATACTGCCGTGTATGTAGCATCTCCTCCTGTACTCAATTCCTGTGTGCTGAATGCAGGACAATTATTCTGCAGGCCGATTCAGATCCCACCTTCAACATGAAGACTCCCCAGTCATCAGCCCCACCAGTCTTTCCTTTTTTGGAACCCCTCAAAGTTTTAATATCATGAACCAAATTAATCATCATCAAAATCTGGCTAAGGGCTATTCAATCAATAGCTCTTGGTAAGACTCTCTTTTTTTGAGATTTACTTATTTTTATTTTATGTGTAAGCATGTTTTGTCTGCATTTATGTCAGTACACCATTGCATGCAATATCCAGAGGTCAGAAGAGGTGATTGGATCCCCTGGAACTGGATAACAGATGGGGTGAGCTACTATGTGGGTCTGGGACTCGAACCTGGTGCTCCACAAGAGCAGTAAGTGCTGTTGGCTGCATTTTAAAAGAGAAGTCTAGGGTGTAACTTGGTGGCAGAGCATTTACCTAACATGTATGAAGTCCTGGGTTCAACTTCTAGTATGGGAAAACAGGGAAAAATTCTCTCCATTCACTGTTTTAAAAATACCCATCCTTTTCCCCTTTCACCTGTGAATTCAACATTAGGTCCACCTTTTTGAATGTCGTCTAAGTTGCTCAGCTGTAGATCTACACTTCCTGAGTCACTGTCAGAAGCACAAGGGATCACTACTTCTTCTGTACCACTGACCCTAAGAACCAGAGAGGGAATTAACAAAATTAGTTTTATACAAGCGGCTCTGTCATAGCAGTCTTTTGAAAGCCCCACTTGTCCCCATCTCAGAGAAGCATTTATTGATCATCAATCTAGATTGAGTAGCCTCTCCCCACCCTGGTCCAGCTACTTTGCTTTCACAGTATTTGTTCATGTATTGTACAGTCTATATCAGAGATCTTGTCCCAGATGCATTGCCAGCACCCGGGATAAAGTCACTCTCCTGTGGGAGTGATGGGTGGGTGGACGAATAAGAACACACTGCGGTACAATAGTCTCACCTTTGCTTGGGTCGTTTTTTGTCCTAAGCTATAATTCCTTCCAGTATAGCATCTGGTTATTCATTTATTCATGCTGGGGCAAGTCAGGGCTTTATACGTGCTAAGCACAGATCATACTCCAGCCTAATTATACCTCAGCCTAATTAGTTGACTAGTTGTTAATTTGCATATTTCTGCAGTACAAGGTATTGAGCCAGAGTCTAGTTTATTCTAGGCAGGCACTCTAGCAATGAGCTATATCCCACACTTCCAGTTCAGTTCTTTACAATGTTCAGTGTTTAATTGTTTCTTCTGCTAAAATGTAGGCTCCCTGCCAGGCAAGAGTCACAGGCTGCTTTGGATGCATTTCAGCAGACTAGAATGGTGACCTGCACATGGTAATCCCAGCACTCTGGAGGAGGAACCAGGAAGACTGCCATGAGTTCAGGATGGCTTAGGCTATGAAGTGAGACCCCCTCAGCTCAAACAAAATAGAGCAAAAGGACAAAACAAGGAAGCTTCTGAGCAGTAGTATAATGTGATCTAAGTTTTATTAAAATAATGTTTTTGTAAGAGTGATGTATATATAATATATATACATATACCATAAATACACACATACAAATATTGCAAAAAGGAGAAAAACATGGATTAAAGACAAATATCTATAAAATGTAGTTTTTGAAAAAAGTTCCATTTTTATTTTTATTATCATTATTATTATTATTATTACTTTTGGTTTTTCGAGACAGGGTTTCTCTGTATATCCCTGGCTGTCCTGGAACTCACTCTGTAGATCAGGCTGGCCTCGAACTCAGAAATCCGCCTGACTCTGCCTCCCAAGTGCTGGGATTAAAGGCATTCGCCACCACTACCTGGCTGGACTGGCTTTTCCCCCTAATCTTTCTTTTCTTTTTCTTCGTCCTCTCTTTTTTCTTTGAAACTAGCATTGAAGGTCATTCGCCTCTGATTTGGGGCTGATTTGAAAGTATGTCCATTTGTCTTCTGCACTCTCAAATCTATGCATCTGAATTAATCAACATGGACGGGCTGAGAGACCACTGCAAGGTGTATGGATCTGCTGTCAGCTTGGCTCCCCCAGACTGCCTTGGAATAAAGTGTGACTCTGAGGGCCAGTGAGTAAGGGCCCTCTTGCTCTCTCTCTCTCTGGGTGAAAGGAACATGGCACGTAAGGAGAACCAAGCATAGACAAGGCTCACCTCATCTCTGCAGGCTGTTTGCTTGCATCAGG
>JADRCD010218355.1:46211-70794 GCA_019843815.1 Montemys delectorum | reverse complement strand
ACCAGTGTCGGTGTTATGGTGGGCACTAGGACACCAGTGTCGGTGTTATGGTGGGCACTAGGACACCAGTGTCGGTGTTATGGTGGGCATCAGGTTACCAGTGTCGGTGTTATGGTGGGCATCAGGTTACCAGTGTCGGTGTTATGGTGGGCACCAGGTCCAAGCTGCCACTTACTCCCTTCCAGCTCTTTATCACCACTGCTCCCCCCAACCCTGTCCTGGAACTCCCAGTGTGTGCCAGGTTTGTCACCCTGGCTCCTAGAACCTAGATGGGGTAGTGGCAGTTTGTGTTCTTTGTTACCTGAGGGGTCAGATAGGGACACTTGGACTCTTCTGGGCTTACTGCTGTGGATGTGGCTTGTGACACAGGGGAATGACCCTGAATAATTTGGAAGATGGAAGAAAAAGCAAGAATTTTGGAATAAGAGGCTAGGGAGTCTGTGCCAAAGTTTTTTGGGTAGAGAGACTTGCCTTTGGCCTGTGAGAGCTGGTTGGTCTGTACTGGGGGTGGGGGGGGATAGCACCATCTTGTATGGAGCCCCACAGTTTCCTTCTCCCCAACCTGGTCACAGCCTTGAAGCCTATGATACAGAAATAGATTGGGCTGGTCCTCTGGAAAAGCCACGGCTCTGGGTTTGTCAGCTGGGACCAGTTGTCCTTTCTCATCATAGTCTAAAACTGTGACCATGGTCAGGCTGCTAACTGTGCCCCTCCAGTGGCCTTGTCAGATCCTACGCAGCCTGTGCTCCTGGTTTATCTCTTCTTCTTCTTCTCTTCCTCTTCTTCTTCCTTCTCCTCCTCCTCCTCCTCGTTATTATTATTATTATTATTATTATTATTATTTAGGGAGGGCCCAGGGAAGCTCATGGGTGTGGAGGTCTGAAGGCAGAGGTTCTTCCTAGCTGGTCATGATCATTTTAATTTCTGATTCTCCTGCCTTTCCACCCTAAGAGCTGGGAGGACTGGCATGAGCCCTGGTGCTTAGTGTTGTGAGCTCTTGGCTTCTTTTCATACCTACAGCCTTCTTCCACTGGCTTCTAGGTGTGATCTTGTTTTCAAAACGTAGTGGAGGCCCACTTGGGCCTTTGGTTTAGGCCCCTACTTGAACCCTAGGTCTGGAGAATGGAGACTGCGGGTGCTGAGGAGGAGTGTAGCCACACTCAGAACATGTCATCAGGATGAACAGGCCTCATGTCTTGGTTGTAGCCTAGTGGCCTACTCCTATTTGGGGTTGCTTGAGCATCAGCACAGGGGTGGAGGCAGGGAGGGAGGAAGTGTGACTCCTTCTCCCTGGCACAGTGGCTTCCCTTTTCCTTTGAATCTGCCCCTGCCCCTGCTCCTGGCCCTGAGCCCTGGGCCAGAGTCAGGCAGTTACCAGAGGTCTATGACCAACTCCACTGCCCCCTCCCCACTAGGCAGATGAGACAAGATACCCGCCAGGAGAACCACAGTCCTGGTTGACCTTGAGGCCTGGGTTTCCTTTAATTTTTTTTCTTCATTGTGTATTTGAGGCTGACCTGGAATTTGCTATGCAGTCCAGGCAGCTGCTGGCTGTCCCTTGTTATTGTAGTCACCCTGGCGCTGTTCCGCTTTCCTTGCTGCTAACCTGCTGGTCTGGCCCTCTCCAGATGTTTCCCTTGCCCTTCCCACCCTGTTCGGGACAGATGACTAGCACAATGACAGGACTGCCGTGCCTCTGTGCCGTGCTTCACCCCCACACTTTATTTCTCCCTACGGAGTATGCTCATGGCTGGGTCCTGGAAGCGCAGTACTGAAACGCTGATCATGTTGTTATATTTTTGAGCTGGCTTCTGTATGGATGAGAGGGTCTTACTATGTGGTGATGAGGGCCTGCATAGGGTTAGACCCAGTGTCTTTTCCACCAAAAGTGAGCACAGTTAGCAGAGAGATGCTGTGGGGAGAGGCTCTATCTGGTCACCTAGCCTGCAGCCTAACCTTTGGTTCACCCCTTACCCAGTGGGTCTTTACTCTGGGGATTTCAGCTTCAAAGCTGGAAGAGGGCTGGGTTGTGTGGGTACTGGCTGGGGATAGTAAGAGGAGATCCCAGAAGCTACTCAGAAGGCAGGGAGGGCATGGCTCTCTGTGGATTCTGTTAAGCCCTGGCAGCCTGATGAGTTATGGGTGAGCAGGAACTGGTATTTGGGTCCTGTGTGCATTATGAGGTTTCTGTAAGTTGGGAGCATAGCTTATTGGTAGTAGAAGGGGATCTGTGGGCTCTCTGGAAGGGTAGTTTCTTCTAGAGGTGTCCCTGGAGTACATGGCAAAGTCCAAGATCAGTCTGAATGGGAGGGACATGGGCATCTCTTTACAATGGGCGGAAGCACCTGCATTTTTGAGCTCAGAAGGAACTCTGGCTATATTCAGAGCAGATGGGCCACTGGGTTTGCTATAGTCAAGGCCATCCTCTTTGAGGTGGTGACATACCCTCAAGGCCTGTTGGATAGCCATCGAGAGAGCCTATCTGCCTCTGGGCCCCCAGGATCGGCATGTTTGTTCTGCCTTACCCTTTCTAGGACTTCCCTCACCCAAGAGCAAGCCAATGGGCTGTCATTGCTGTTACCTTGCTTCATGGCTAAGTAGTTCTTGGCACAGAGAGGTGAACTGAGTTTGACACAACACATGACAGAATTAGGACTTGAACCTGACCACACCACCATAGGAACATTGGTTTATTCCCCTCCCCCACTTGGTGCTTAGTAGGATGGGGGTGTCTTGCCCCACTTGGTGCTTAGTGGGGTGGGGGTGTCTTGCTGAGATTTCCTCTCTCTCTTCAATACAGATCTCCAGATCTTGGGGTTGGCCTTGGGGAACTGCTCTCCCTGAGTTTATGAATTAAGCAGTTTATGGGTGTCTATGGTTCTAGCTTGTTCTTCCTAGGGGATAAATGTTGTGGCCCCTGGTATATCACAAGGGTATGGTGAGGCCTGGGACACTCCTCAGACTTGGATGGGCCCATCCTATCTCCCCAGCTTCTCCATGTTCCTTCCCCATGCTTGTTGGACTTGACAGAAGGCTGCTAGCCCTCCTGTTCTTCCTCTGCAGAGACACAGCCACTTGCTCTTTGGTGCCCATTTTTTTTTCAATATCTGGGAAGCCTTTGCTGAGGTCCCACTGTTACCATTGTGCCTAGGCAAGTGCTGGGGAGGATATGAGAGGGAAAATGGGTCACCCCTTCATGAGAGGGACAGCAATGTGTTTGAGAGGAGACTTATCAGGCAACTGTTACCCCACCGAGTCAGCAGACAGACACTCCCAGAGGGAGTCAGGAGAGTGTGTTCAGTGCAGGAGGAACCAGGCTGGGCCTCTTGGGGGAATTCAAAAGAGACCTGATGTGGCCTAGTGATTACAGAAGGGATCACTTCAGAAGTATGGGGAGAGGCAGCAAGGGGAATTGAGCTGAGTTTGGGTACATCTTGCCCCACCCCCCTCTTGGGTCACCCTGCTCCCCTTCTCAGAGGCAGCCAGTCTTTCTAGCTCTGCGGTATGCTTCCAAACTTATTTCCTGCATTACAAGCAAGTGAACTGCATATTTTCTTCTCCCCCCCCCATTTGTTTGCCCAAATGCAACATTCTCACATATAGCTCTATACCAAAGACTTTCCCACACAGGGGGAGATTATTAATGGTCTCTATCTATCCTGGGGTTCAAACAGAAGCTCCGGGGGAAGGGCAGTCACCACTTGGCTCTAGCCTGCTCTGACCCAGGGCTCCTGGGGAAAGAAGGTTAGGAGTGCCTTGGAGGCCTACGAGTTAACTAAGGGCTTTCCTTCTTCCCCTGTCACTGAAGTTTCCCATGAAAGGTCATCTTTCCAGCTCCTTCCTCCCTGCTTGGTCCTGGCCACCTCATTCCTTGAGGCAAGTGACAGCCTGTAAAAGGCCTTCCAGAGACAATAAACCCAAAGCTTTTCTACGTGGCTGGCCTCCTTCTCAGCTTGCTTTTCCAGAATTATCTCATTTCACACTCCTCTGAGGGCAGCAGTGTGACCCCTATCTCCACAGACTTGGAAAGTGAGGGTCTCAGGAAATAGACTGACCCGTCCAAGGTCTCAGGGCTTGTTAGTGGTGGATAGGTTCTCGACCTCCAGCCCAGTGCACTTTCCCCTGCCTGTGCTCCTGGTCCTGTACTTGAATACCTGCCCTTGCTGCTTGGTGGTTCGACTTGTCTCCTGGCATTTTTATAGCATGGGGCTCCCAGCCCCTTCTGAGGCCAGCTGACAGGCAGACCTTTGGAACTTAAGGCAGTGGGACAAGTATTAGAGGAGGTATTTATGTTAAGGAAGTAGGAATAGGGGCTGAGTCTGACTAGGGTATGAGGTGACAGCCATAGAGGTAACTAGTGAATGCCAGTCTGGGCCCTCTCCAAGGGTTGTGGCTGCCAGACCTGGCGTGATGCCAGAGAAAGCGATAAGATAAGTCTTTAGGCCTGATAAAAGGCTCTATCATGTCCTGGGATTGTGTCTGGCTTGGAGTTTAAGTATAGAGACCAAGTCTAAGAGTAGGTTTTAGGTTTTAGGTGTCAGCAGACACAGGGTTGGCCCAAGAGCCCCCTTCCTGTTCACTGGTATGTGAGACAGACTGCTTCTATGGGAATTTTGAGAGGAGGGGAGACAGAAGATGGAGGGGAAATGTGTGTGTATGTGTGTGTATGTGTGTCAGTGTCTGTGTCTGTGTCTGTGTCTTGGTTGTCCCCAGACTCCCAACTATGTGTTTTAGCATCTATTTTATCACTCTATTTTACAGAGGCAAATAGTTTTTAAAAATCTACCCAAAGAGCACTCGTAGTATAATATTGCTCAGTAGTAGAGCCCTTGTCTACCATGTGTGAAGTCTTGGGCTCAATTTCCCCTACTGCATAAAAACAAAACCAAATCAAACCCTGAAAATGTACTCAAGGGGCTGGAGATGCAGCTCAGTTAGCAGAGTGCTTGCCCAGCATGCCACAAGTCCTGGGTCCTATTTCCAGCATCACATACACTGGGTATGGTGGCACATGCCTGTATTCCCAGTGCTTGAGAGAGAGGCAGCAAGAGCTAGGGTTCAAAGTCATTCTCAGTTACAAAATTCAAAGGCAGTTGGGCTATATGAGACCCTGACTCAAAATTAAAAAAAAACAAAAACAAACAAACAAAAAAAACCAAAAACTCATTCAGTGGATCAGAAGCAGGGCAAGAATCAGACCTATGTCTTTCAACCACTGAGGGTCTCCCACAATGCCCTTCAAATCGCCCTGGCCCAGTTTATTTCTCTGAGTAAGTAAATCTGAATGCTGCTAGTACCAAGTCCTTATCTAGTGGATGGCAGAAGAGGGTTGGTTTGTTTTACTTGTTTTTGTTTTGTTTTGAGATGTGGTTTCCCAGTGTTCCCCAGGCTTTCCTGGACATCTTGAGCCCAGGCGGTTCTCCTGCCTCAGCCTCTAGAACCACAAGAATGTCATACTCAGCTGGTTGTTGTGTCCCTTGGGTCCTATTTTCACTTTTCTGTCAGGCACACTGACTAGATCCCTGAGGAAATAAGGAAGAATTGACTTTGGTTTAAATTTTCAGAGATTTCAACCTGAAGGTGGTTGGGTTATTTGGTCCTGAGGTAAGACAGAATATTCTGGTGTCTGGAGCCCACGGTAGAAGTGGCTGCTTTACTTCATGGTTGCCTGGAAGAGAATTAAGACCCTTACCTGGTGACCTGCTTCTTTCCAACTTGGCCTTACTCCCTGCCATTTGTACTATCGAGTTGTGACTTTATCAGTGGCTCTGCCCATGGATGAAGACAGAACTCTGATCCAGTTACCCATAGTGAGGACCAAGCCTGCAGCACATTAGCTTTTTGGGCAGCACTTCCTATCTAAACACATACAGGCGGCACCTTGGACAGTAGAGTATAAAAGTTAAATGAGGATTGGTTTCTGCTGTCAATCTCTGAGTCAGGACAGAGTGACCCCATCACAGTGCTGCCATCAGGGCACCAAAAAAGAGGTCCTCCAAGGAAGCCCCTGCCCCTGCCTTCCCCATTGCTCCTGGATTAGGATTTCTAGTTTGAGACAAGGTTTCTTTGTTGCTCATGCTGGCCTTGAATTTACCTTGTCGCCAAGAATGACTTTAAAATCCCAGTCCTCTAAGCCCCCATTCCATAAATGCTAGGATTACAGGCATGTGCTACAGTGCTCAGCTTCCCCACTCCCAAGACAGGGTTTCTCTGTGTAGCCCTGCCTGAACTGGAACTCACTCTGTAGACCAGGCTGGCGTCGAACTCAGAAATCCGCCTGCCTCTGCCTCTCAGGTGCTAGGATTAAAGGTGTACACCACCACTGGCTTCCCAGGGTTTTTATGGTTTTTATTTTATCATTGTGTGGTGATGTCCTCTATGAGCAGGCACATGTGTGCTCCAGTGTGTGTGTGTAGAGGTCAGAGAACAGCTTCCTGTAGTCAGTTCTGTTCTGGGGGCTTCAGGGATTGAACTCCGGTCACCAGACCAGTGTTGAGTCATCTCACTGGCTCCAGGGCTTTTGTTGTTGTTTTGTGTTTCAAAATGGCTTTCTCTGTATAGCCTTGGCTGTCCTGGACTTTGCTCTGTAGACCTTGAATTCACAGAGATTAATCTCCTTCTTTCTTTCAAGCACTGGGATTAAAAGTGTGGCCCAGCATGGATTTTCTTTTTTCTTTCTTTCTTTTTTAACTTATTTATGTGGGTGTATATAGGTGTATAAATATCATGGCACATATCAAAGTCAGAGGACAACTTTCTGGATTAGGTCCTTCGTCCCGCCATGCCAGGCAGTGGTGGCGCATGCCTTTAATCCCAGCACTTGGGAGGCAGAGGCAGGTGGATTTCTGAGTTCTAGGCCAACCTGGTCTACAGAGTGAGTTCCAGGACAGCCAGGGCTATACAGAGAAACCCTGTCTCGAAAAAACAAAAAACAAACTCAGGTCATCAGACTTGGTGGTAAGTACTTTGGCCTTCTGAGCCATCTCTCTGGCCTAGGATTATGTTTTTAAACTTCTGTTTTAAACTGTTAACTGCTGCTACTTAAAAAAAAATGTCCCTCAGTTCTGCCCTTGAGCCATCCCTATAATGCATTTCAGGGTTTACAGTAAAGCAATGGTCTCCAGGCAGGCATGGGGCTCACACCTGTACTTCAGCACTTTAGAAGGCTGAGGGGGAGGCTTGCTGAGAGGTCCAGGCCAGCCTGTGCTTGCTACAGAGCAAGACTCAATTCCAAAAACCAAATCACGGGGCTAGAGCAATGGCTCAGAGATTAAGAGTTAGTGTTTTTCTTCCAGAGGACCAGAATTTAGTCCCAAACACCCATGTCCAATGTCTCAAAGCCATCTATAACTCCAACTCCAGAGGAGGCCCTCTCCTGGCCTCCAAGGGCACTTGCATTCATGTGCACAAACTCATACAAAGATGCATGCACCTACATATAAATAATAAAATAAATCTTTAAGAAAAGAAAAGAAAGTTCTAGTTCCTTTGTATGGTCGAGACTGTCTCTTGTCTGCCCGTCTGTCTCAGTCTGCCCTGGACTGTTCCAGTCTACCCCAGTCTCCTATTTGCAGCCCACTGCACTACCCTCCCCTTTCCCTTCATGCCCATTTTAAGGAGCCAGTCCTATGATTCCTCCAAAGTCCCCTGGTTGTTCCTTTTCAGTGTGCATGTCACCTGTGCTTTCCTGTGATGACTGCCATCTTGCTTTATTTATGTTTTCTAATTTCCCCACCTGCCTGTGAGTTCCACAGGATACTCTGTTCTTGTCCCTGGAATATTTGAGTGGTGGCCTGGATCAGGAACCTTTGACTGGGTATGGTAGTGTTGTTGGCAGGTCCACTGTGCGTCCGGGAGAGATGGTGCTGGCATGGTGCTGTGTGCTTGCAGTGAACAGATTTCTGTTCACGTCTTTCCTAAGAACAGTCAGTTGGGCAGGGCCAATGGAGGAGACCCCACTGCTGAGTCTGGGCTTCCCCGAGTTCATGCAGGAAGCCCACATCCACACAGAGAGGACTCAAGCCAAGATGTCTAGTTTGGGGATGAAGGAGCATAATGGGTGGTAACCCTGGGAAATCTCCTTCCAGGGTCATAGATAGGTGGTCCAGTTCTTCTACCAGATGATATATGGAACAGAGAGAACTAGAGAAGTTGGGAGAGGAGACAGCCAGCCAATAGCCGTGAGGAGCTTTTTGGCTTGGGGCATTGTCACAGAGCTGTGGAAGTGTGAGGATGACACCATGCCTGCGTTTTCACACAACACCTGAATCTGAAGACAGCTCCAGAATATTCTGGAATATTTAGATGGACCTGACTCATTCACTCTCTCGTTTGTTTCACTAGGGACCTATGGTAGGGATACCTTATACCCTTGAAGAAGTTGGGAGTTAGCCTCTTGTTTTATGAATGGCTCCAACTCCTGAGCCTTGTGCTCCCTTGTGAACACTTCAGTCCTACCCACTCATCAGCCCAGCAGATGTGCAGCTTGGTGAGCCAGTGGGGCGTTCAGCTTACTATGGGAGTATGGTATGAGCACAGTGACGGATTATATACAGAAGTGTGGGTGACCTTAGAATAGTTGCATCTCCTCAACCGGCATGAGTAATGACCTCTCCAAAGTTGTACAGATGGAGTCTCCTGTTCAGTCAATCTACTGCTGAGATATTCTAGTGCCTTCTAAGGCCAAATCAGCTGGACAGTATTCTGTGCAGCTAGGGGTGTGGGAGACAGGATGGAGGTCTGAAATGCATTATTTTTGTATTATATAGCTCTAGCTGACTTGCAACTATGTAGACCAGGCTTGCCTCAAACTCACAGAGATCCACCTACCTCTGCCAAAGTGCTGAGGAAGTGCACCACCATGTCCAGTAAACTAATGAACTAGCTTGCAGTAGCTTTACTGCTGACCAGGACTAGGAAGCAGAAATGTATGATATTGGTCACATGATCAATAGCTTCTGTTCCCTGGTTCTCCTGTCTCCCTCCCCACCTTCACTGGCATTCAGGGCATTCAGAGACCAGACTGATCACCATGGCTGTGGTATGATGCTGGGGAAACTAAGGGGCTTTGTTTGGTTCCTTGCTGATTGCCAGGCTCTGTGTGCCCCTGGGTGGGAATTGACAGAGATGTCTGCCTTCTGTTGGAACCTCTCAGCCTGTATGCTATGCAGGATGGGGAGGTCTGGCCCTTGCTGAGCTCCTGTTCTAGACATTCATAGCCTTCCCTGTGCCATGCACTCATTTGGCCTCTGAAGCCTACAGGCCTCTTCTCAGAGGGTCTCTAAGTAGACAGGTCACACACCCTGCACACCAACAGTAGTTAACATAGGAAAAGACATGCATAGGCTTTAGATCTATATTGAATCCAGTAATCTGGTTCTGTGCTCTTTGTTATGTAGATCAGAGCAGTGGTGAGTATGCTTCTAACAGCTGTCAATCAATGTGAAACAACTGAGTGTGGGGGTGGGGGTGGGGGTGGGGTGTGCGCTCGCACGCTCGAGCACGCATGAGAGAAAGAGAAAGAGAGAGACTTCTAGAAAGAGAGAGAGAGAGAAAGAGAGAGACTTCTATGTATTGCCACTATGCTGTGCTGTTACTGTCACAAAGGAACAAGCAAACCCTTTCTGGATGCTGTTTCAGTAAGAGGAGTTGGAGAGATGGCTCCGTGGTTAAGATCATATACTTCATCCCTACTATGTTTTCACCACTCAGGTTCTCTGTCCTACTGTGATCTCACAGGGTCATGAAGGGATCCAGACATTTCAGTGTAGCAGAGCAGTCATGAAATCTGTGACTTTTCAAGGCCCAACCTCTTCCTTTCCTGATCCAGGGTCCTTCCTAGGTCTGCTTGGGCATCTTCTCTCAGGGGGTGGATGTCAGAACCAGGCCATTCACAGAGGTCACATGATTCCAGGACCTGGACCCCAACCATGGCTGCTCTACCTTGCTGAAGCTGAGGCTATAGCTCAGTTGGTAGAGTGCTATATAGCATGCAAAAGGCCCAGGGTTCAATCCTCAGCACTGCAAAAAGCCAAGAGTAGCTCACACATGCAGTCCCAGCATTCAGGAGGTAGAGGCCATCCTCAACTACGTATCAAGTTGGAGACCAGCCTGCTTTACATGATCCCTTGTCTCAAAATAGATCAACACAAACTCATGGAGAACGACTTCCTTCACAGGGGCATGAAGGCCAGGCCTAGGCCACTGGGAAGTTCTGTGAGAACCTGATCAGCTGAGCTCCTCCCCAGGCTCATCTCCTTGACAAAGTCCAGTGGTCATGTGTAGACTTGGACTCAGTTTTCAGAGTCTTCCCGAAGACCTCAGGAGCAGAGAGCCGAAGGATGGGGGTGGGTCATCAGTGCACAGTAACCAGATTATGACTCTAGTTAGCTGTTTGTACTGGTGAACTTCCCAGGCTTCACTCCCACCATTTACTGCACAGTGTAACCTGGGGACCCCAATACTTGGAGAGCTAATGTGGCAGTGGCCACCGACACCTGTCTAAGCAGCAGGAGAACCCTGCCAGACAGGCTTGTGGGGAGCTGCAGCTGCAGGCCAGATACACTTGACTTATACCCAGTCCTATTCAGAACTCTGTGAAATATGCCAGTTTTTCTCCATCCTCACAGGATATCCCCTGAAGAGATTCTGAACCTCAAAACTGAAGGACCTGAGCTTGGAGCCAGGCAGCTTCCTGTTCAGATTGATTCCACTTACTAAGTGTGTGACCATGGGCAAGTTACAAAACTCAGTTCCTCATCAACAGTGGAAACAGTGGAAAACAATGAAACAATAAAAATCATGCAGGACCCTATGTGTAGTGAGCTCCCCATAACTCTGGTTATGGTGTCCCTAGAGGGATAATGGACAAAATGGCCCTGCACTGATGATGCCCAGCTGGGTGTGGCCTTAGCCAATGATGTCCAGCTGTAATGGGGCCTTAGCTATTGAGCTCTGGCCTTGTATGCCACACAGTCCAGGCTTTGTTGAGGCTTTGGCCAAATCCTAATGGGTTTTGGGTAGGTCTCAACCCTGAATGGGAGTAGTGATCCAGGCATCAGCATGGGCCCTGAGGTGTGACAAGCCCACCCAGGTGAACTTGGAGGAGCAGAGAGATAGAGAGTGAGGGAGGATACATGAGAGCTTCTAAGTCAGGTCTTACCTTTCCTTGTCCATTCCTGGAGATAGGAGAGGGGTGAACATTTGTTAGGAGAGGGCCACATGGCTAGTAATGGCTGTTTATGTATGTCTGCCTTCTCATGGACAGAGATGTGGGAACCTTAGGCTGCAGGAAGTTGCTGCTCATGGCCTAATTGCCTCTGTTTTTTTGGTGTGAGCCCCCTGTGTCAACCCTACTAGGTTGTGTCTATGGCTTCCTTTCCCCCAGGAATCCAGTAGGTTGGTGCCTGGCAGGTCTGGGTGGGGTGTAGTTGAGGACTTGTCTAGGAATAAGGATGTAAGAATTTCAGAGGGTCCTTGTCATCTCAGCAAAGGCAGGGTCACCATTCTGAAGGAGGACTGAGCTCTGGCCAAGTCCTCAGAGTGCTCAAGGTGCCTGATCTGGTTGGCTAGAGAGGGGCTGAGTGAACTTGTTGAAGGACAGGAGTGACAGTGTTCTGTGTCCCAAGGCGTTTGTAGCCCTAGTCTTCTCTGGACAAGAGAATCTGAGAGCTGCTGAGTGTCTTAACCACTTACTTTCCCTTCACTGTGATAAAACACCTCAAAAGCAGCTTATGGGAGGAAGGGTACCTTTTAGGTCACAGTTGAGAGGTACTGTGGTAAATCGAGGTACTGAGGTCATCCTGGGAAGAATGGGAGGCAGCTGGGTACATTGTATCTGCAGTCAGGAAGCAGAGCGCAACAATGTAATGCTTAGTTCCCCTTTTCTTTTTATTCAGTGTGTGTGTGTGTGGGGTCCCCCATTAGCAACGGTACCTGCAATTAAGGTGTGCCTTTCCCTATCAATGAACCTAATAAATAATCCCTCAAAGATGTGCTTGCTCACTGTGTAACTTTCCATCATTCAGACAAACAGTTAATATTAACCATCACACTGAGCAAAGCCCTTCTTCCTTCCTGGCCTCCTACAGAGAGACTCAAGTTTCCTGTGAGAAGTATCAGATGAGGTGGTGACTTCCCAGGAGAAAGGGTCAATCCTCAGCCTGGGCTGCTGACACCCTGTACTCTTACCAAGGGGAGTCCCAAGAGTACCCCTTTGGTGGGCCCAGAAGCTGTAGAGGAAGACAGGAACCCAGGCCTGGTAGTTCTCCTTTGTATTATCGTGATGATAGATGCTCCTTATAAAAGATTCAAACAGTACAAAAATAGCCACAGAGGAGATCGTTTCCCTGCAGCCTCTCATGCACTGATCTCTTCTGCTGCATGTGACCTTCAGGCCAAGCACAGAGGATGTCTGGGGTCCCCCTAGCATCTTAGCAGGGTCTGGGGTAGACTGGAGTTAGAGTCTATAACACCCCTCCCTTCTATTTCTTAAGTCTTGGCGAGGCTTTGTCTGGATTTGAGGAAAGTAGGTAGGACCTTGGTTCTTTCTTAAAGACCTAAAGGCTGAGAAGCCAGCTGCTGCGACATGCCTTCATCTCAGCACTCAGAAGGCGGAGGCTGCCAGATCCTAATTTAGAGACCAGCCTAGGCTATATAACAAGACCTGCCCCAAAAGTCTTTAAGGGCCACCCCCAACAATACAACAAGCCCACTGCCACTAGCCTTATGGTGAATTTATTCTGTATATTTGGGTGAGAAACCTAACTACACTCACCCCTCACTCTGTAACCCGGGCTGGTCTTACTTAGCTGGTCATTCTCTTGCCACAGTCTCCCAAGAGCTAGGGTTACACATGTGCACCTACCAAGCCTAGCTAGGTTTTAATAAAAGGCCCACTCCCATTCCCAACCTCCTCTGTCTACCAGGACCTCCAAGTTGCCAGTGTTGTGGGAAAGGGGGCTCCCAGTGAGGAACGGCTGCCTTATGCTCCTGAGGCATGCATGTGTGCCCACTGTGTGTTGTGGGCTCTGAGCCTGGTGGCAGCAATGCTATGTATGGCCTTTACCCTTGCTTGTGCGCTGGTCTTGAACTCTAGACTAAGTGAGGAGCATTTCCCTCGGATATTTGAGACATTCATTGCTGTATGTGTGGCACTAATAATGGAGGCTTTAGGGGTTTCTTAATATGATTGTTGTTTGGAAGTCTTACAGCAACATCAATGGGGATGGTGCTGACTTTGTTCACTGGGGTACATATTTTGAGGCCTTCTGTGTGGTGCTGGTGCCCACAGATTGATTGATTGATTGATTGATTGATTATATGTAAGTACACTGTAGCTGTCTTTAGACACACACCAGAAGAGGGCATCTGATCTGATTACAGGTGGTTGTGAGCCACCATGTGGTTGCTGGGATTTGAACTCAGGATCTCCGGAAGAGCAGTCAGTGCTCTTAACCACTGAGCCATCTCTCCAGCCCCATGCTGGGGGCTTTCAGTTCAAGATAACTTTCTTGTGTTGTTTCTTTCATAGTTTCTTGTTCTGTTCTCTCTCTCTTTCTTCTTCCCTCCCTCCCTTTCTCCTTCCTCCCTTCCCTTCCTCTTCTTGTCTCTTTCCTTTTCCTTCTTCTCCTTCTCTTTCTCCTTTTTTTTTAGACAGAATTTTTTTTTTTTTTTTTTTTTACTCTGTAACCTTTACTGCCTGGGAACTCAAAACATAGCCCAGACTGGACTTGAATTTGCAGTAACCCCCCTGTTTCTGCCTCCTGAGTGCTGAGATTATAGATGTACACTATTAAACTCTGTTTCTTTTTAAAGCAATACAACTTTTTTTTTTTAGAAACCTTTTTATGTTGTTCGGGCTGCCCTTAAACATGGACCAGTCCTCCTGTCTCAACCTTCTGAGCACTGGTACAAGCATGTACCGCCATTCCCACATTAGTTAACTTATTAAAATTGTCCTCACATATATTTATTTTATTATTTTATGTATACAGATGTTTTGCCTGAATTATGTGTATGTGTACCATGTATATGGCTGGTGCTTTCAGAGCTCAGAAGAAGGCCCTGGATCCCTTGGGTTGTAAGCTGCCATGTGGGTGTTGGGAATCGAATCTGGAGCTAGACTGGTAGCCAAAAAGCCCAGGAGTCCCCTGTCTCTGCCTCTGACACACAACACAGTCTCTGTGCTGGCACACAGTTCACACCTGTCTTTTCACATGAATTCTGGAAACCCAAACTCACGTCCTCATGCTTGTCTAGTAAGCATTCTTACACAGTGAGCCATCTTCCCAGCTTCTTGGGCATTTGAAATTACAAGTCCCATTGGAGGGCCAGGGCGGCACCCAGCAGGGAAAGGCAGTCACTGCCAAGCCTGACAGCTGAGTTATTCCCCACGCCTCACATGCTGGGACAGAACTGACTCCATAAGTTGTTCTCTGACCTCACATTTGCACTGTGGCTTATCTCTCCCTTCCTCCCTCCCTCCCTCTGTCCCTCCCTCCCTTCCCCCCTCCCTCCCTCCCTTCCTTCCTCATGGATGCCTCACAAATGGCACATTATACTTGTGCAGGAGTCACGATAATCTCTGTACACTTCCATTTCTAGCATATGCGCTACTAAAGTGAGCAATTCCTACCTAGCCCCATAAATAAGGCTTAAAAGAAGCAAAAACTATGAAGGACTGGAGACATGGCTCAGGGGTTAAGAACACTGGCTCCTCTTCCAAAGGACACAGGTTAGGTTCCCAGAACCCACATGATGACTCACAACTGTGACCTAACTCCAGATCCAGGAAATCCAGTGCCCTCTTCTGGTCTTGGAAGCACCTTCACACATGTGGCACACAGACATACATGCAGGCAAAACACCCATACATATAACAAGTATATAAAATAAAATGTGTATAATGTTAATTTTAAAAAGAAATTAGTTTAAAACAATTTTGGATACATATAATTTTTCATGTATTAAAAATGAAAACAAATTTGCATGCTAATGAAATGGTGATTCTTCTTGCATAAAGAATTAAATCTCAGTGGGGCACAGCATGAACACCTGTGATGCCAACATTCAGGAGGATTACTGCAAGTTCCAGCCCAGCCTGGTCTACAGAGTGAGTTCCAGGCTAGCCTAGTCTACAGAGTGAGTTCTAGGCCAGCCTGGTCTACATAAATGAATTCCAGGTCAGCCAGCGCTGCGTAGTGAAACTCTCTCCAAAGAACAAAACTAATAACACCACTTGTAAATCTTGGCTGGATATTTGGTGTTGCAGAATACAGAGCATCTTCAACAGTTTCCAGAGCTGACAGGCATTTTGACTTTATAGAAATATGTATGTACACTATAGCTGTCTTCAGACACACCAGAAGAGGGCATCAGATCTCATTACGGATGGTTGTGAGCCACCATGTGGTTGCTGGGATTTGAACTCAGTACCTTTGGAAGAGCAGTCAATGCTCCTAAACGCTGAGCCATCTCTTCAGCCCGCATTTCGACTTTATAAGCAGTGCTGAGATCATCACTTCACATAAATATGTACTACAAAGTGGCAAAAGTATGTTTTAGGGCCATTTAAAAAATTCCTAGAAAGTATTCTAATTTTACCAAACTTCATTTAATGATTTTTAATTTTTAATTTTTAAGCTTTTGTTCATGCATAGATTAGATATTCTTTCTCATTACAGATGGTTGTGAGCCACCATGTGGTTGCTGGGAATTGAACTCAAGACCTTTGGAAGAGCAGTCAGTGCTCTTAACCACTGAACCATCTCTCCAGCCCAGATATTCTTTCTCATAAATTTTATGTTTGTTTTTAAATGAAACTCAAGTCAACTCTAGGAATTTTTGCATGTATATATGTATGTGTGTGAATGCATGTGAGTTGGGTGTGTGTTTAGAGGCCAGAGGACCACGAGCTTTCCACCCTGTTTTTTTGACAGTCTCTCACTGATCTGAATGATAGGCTAAGCTGGCTGGCCAGTGAGCCTCAGGGATCTGCCTGTCTTGGCTCTACAGTGTCACCTTTACAAGTGGATGTCACTGAACTGGCTGCTGTTCACATGGGTGCTGAGGCTCACACTCAGTCCTCAGGCTTGTGTGGAAAGCCTTTACTAAGTATGCTGTCCTCCCAGCCCCCAGACAGCAACTTTTAATCATACATTCTAATGCAACCCAGACACATGCTGAATTGTGCTGAGTTGTTGGGCAGTGTTTGCTGGGGTTGTGTGGTGTGAAGGGTGTGAATGGTGTGAACAGTTCAGTGTTGGGTGTTCAGACCTGAACTGCAGCAAAGGTGCCTGCGGCAATTACACCTTGGAATCACAGCAGGGTTGATTTTGAAGTAAGTTTTGGTTTTTATATTGTTCGCAGACCTTTTTGGTCGCCAAATTTTTCACAACCTCCACACTCATTCCCTGTATGGGGGTCACAACTGGCTACAGCAAACCCAGGGATCCCCTTCTTCTCCATTGCTGGGGTTACAGACACAGAACACCACAGCCAGCTTCTTAGGTATGTACTGGAGATCCAAAGTCAGGTCCTCATACCAACTGAGCCATATCTTCAGCCCCAGCAGGTGATACTGAGAGGAAATTAATGTCCTGTTTCTGAGAACCTCTACTTTTCAGTGCTAGTGTCTGTCCACCAATGAACCTGACCCAAATCTGCTGCTAAACAGAGTTGCACCAGGGTGCTCCATGACTTTATTAGACCCAGAAGGACCTGGGAGACAGTGAAGCAGTCAAGCATTTCTGTGAAGACTCTGTCCAGAGGATTCCCAAAGCCAGGGAACACTGTCCTAATGTGAGAGGCACCAGCCATCATGCTGGACCCTAGAGGAGATGCCCCTGGCCAGGCATCTGTCCCTGGTGGGCAGCCTCCACCATGAGCTCTTGCAGCCTCACCAGGGACGCAGAATCGAGGGAGGCATGGATCATGAAGGGAAGCCTCTGACACCATGAGCTAAAGCAACTTGAAGCTAAACCCTTGAAGCTATTTATACTAGGTAAGATAGCCTCACAGCGACTGCCATGGAACCACTAAGACCACCTTTTTGCGTGTGTGCATGTGAGTGCAGTGCTGATGGGCGCCAGAAGAGGGCCTCACAGCTGGAGTTACAGGGGCTAGTGAACCACTCACTGTGGATGGCTGTTCTCCAAAAGCAGCCTGTGCTCTTCACAGCTGGGCTGTCTCCCTAGCCCCAGTGCTTTGCTTTTACCAGTTTTACTTTTAGATTTAGAGGAAGTCAGTTAAAGTTTGAATTTTGTCTACCACCCCACACACCTCCCTCAGGCACCAGTATCTTGTGTTGTTAACATCTGGCAACAGTGTGGTACATTTGTTAAGTTTGAGAAGCTGATTACCAAAGCATGAGAGGTCTTTATTGCTTAGTTTTTGAGACAGGGCCTCAATATGTCATCCCTAGCTGGCCTATGGATCTCTGTGTGGCCCAGGCTACCCCTATACTTGTGGCCATCTTGCTGTCTCCGTGGCTGATTATACATCAGGGTTCATTCTGTATGTTCCATATTCTTCAGGTGTTGAAACAAAATGACACCTATTTACCACCATGATGTCATCTGGATAGTCTAACACTATAAAAATGCCCTATTCACCGGGCAGTGGTGGCACACACCTTTAATCCCAGCCCTTGGGAAGTAGAGGCAAGCAGATTTCTGAGTTCGAGGCCAGCCTGGTCTACAGAGTGAGTTCCAGGACAGTCAGGGGTATACAGAGAAACCCTGTCTTGAAAAAAAAAAACAAAACAAAAAAAAAATTAAAAAGAAATGCCCTACTCATTCACAAAAATGTTCTGCCTGTTCACTTCCTTTTCCTCTCCTGAGTCCCCTACCAACCACTGATCTCTTTCTTTGTTTCATTTTGAGTTTTTAAGGGGGGAAGGTGTCTCTCGTAGTCTAGGCTGACCTCAAGCTTTCAGTGATCATCCTGCTGCCTCAGCATCCCCAGTGGTAAGATACAGGTGTGCACTGCCTGCCATGCTCTGTCCTGATCTTTCTCTCATCTTGATAGTTTTGTCTTTTCTTGAATGTCATACAGTGGAGTCTATGAAGCCTTATCGAATAGGCTTCTTTCTTTTTCTTTCGTGTTTACAAATCTTCCTATGTTTTTTTTATGTCTTTGTAGCTCATTCGTGTTATCATTGTATACAATTCCATTGTCCACACTGGTGTGTTTATATATTCACTTACTGAAGGGCACCTTAGCAACTTCCAAATCTGGGCTGTTACAAATAGAGGTGCTATAAACTTCTGAGAGACTTTTTTCCGGTGGACACAAGTTTGCACCTAGGCAGGTAAAACCTAAGAAGTCCACTTGCTCCTTGCATGGTAACAGTATATTCAGTTTTCTGAGAGGTAAGTGGGCATGGTGGTGCACACCTGTAAACCCAGTACCTGGGTGGTGGAGTTCACAGGAAACTGCAATCAGTTAGTGATTTCAAGGCCAGTCTCGGGTCTTCAATCCTGAAGCCATTATAGCCAGAGTAGGGGTTGTCTCTGTGACTCCCTGGGGAGGGTGTAGCTAAAGAAAATGGGCTTGAGAGTGATGGGACAAGGATGTTCTCATCTTTGCTTGCCTGCTGTTCTGAATCTAAGCCTTCCCTCCCAATCTGTAGAATGGAGATGAGCCCCTTGGGAGTGCCTGCAGGATAGAGGTGGGGGAGGAAGGTAGATGAAGGCACTGCACCCCAGCTCCCTAGCTTCAGGTCTCAGTCATGCCTGTCTGCTTCTCTGCCTCAGAGAAGGATTCTTGGCAGGACTTGGGGTGAGTCAGTGTATCCGTGAGGACTGTGTGTACATGCACTCGTGTCCTGGGCCTCTGTGGGCTCAAAGTAGACCTGCTGGGATTGGACAGAGCAGATAATGTGAGTCATGGATAGGGCCAGGAAACGGAGCAGTTCTCAACAGGCCCAGCCTCACTCCTTTGGGCTTCAGAGTTACAGGTAGAGGGGGTGATGAGTTACTGTGGAGGTCTCTGAGCTCTAGGAAAAGCACTGGTTGGGAGGGACTGTGTCCTGGTCACTGCTGCCTGCTCAGTGGCACCTGAAGAACTAACTCTGGATGTGGTTTTCTCCATCATAGATAAGCTTAAGGGCTTCTCAGCTATACTGGAAGTTCCAAAACCTAAGCTTGTGTGCCAGAGCAGGAGCTGCTGCTGCTGCTCTGTGGCTGTGGTGTGTGTCTGTGGCTGTCCTGGCAAGTAAAGAGGGGTTCTGAGGTGCCTGTGACCAGAGCTCTGCCCTGCTTCTTCTCCCAGGTGGTACAAGCTACACTCCAAGCCAGGCAAGAAGGAGAAGGAGCGTGGTGAGATCCAGGTGACCATCCAATTCACACGAAACAACCTGAGCGCCAGCATGTTTGATCTCTCCATGAAGGACAAGCCACGGTCTCCCTTCAGCAAGCTCAAGGACAAAGTGAAGGGCAAGAAGAAGTATGATCTTGAGTCTGCCTCAGCGATTCTTCCAAGCAGTGCCCTGGAGGACCCTGACTTAGGCAGCCTGGGCAAGATGGGCAAAGCCAAAGGTTTCTTCCTCCGCAACAAGCTACGCAAGTCCTCCCTCACACAGTCCAACACCTCTCTGGGCTCTGACAGCACCCTGTCCTCCACTAGTGGCAGTCTGGTCTACCAGGGCCCTGGGGCCGAGCTCCTCACCCGCTCACCAAGCCACAGCAGCTGGATGTCCACTGACGGGGGTGAGCAAAGGGAGAGGGGGGGCTCCTCTGGGGTGGTAAGGAAGGAGGGAGACAGGGCTCTTCTTCCAAGTGCTGACGGTCACATTTCCTTTCCAGGTAGGGACTCTATACAGTCCCCCAAGCTGCTCACCCATAAGAGGACATACAGCGATGAGGCCAGCCAGCTTCGAGCAGCTCCTCCCCGGGCCCTTCTTGAGCTCCAGGGCCACCTTGATGGTGCCTCCCGCTCTTCCCTCTGTGTCAATGGGAGCCATGTGTACAATGAGGAACCTCAGCCACCCTTACGGCACCGCAGCTCCATCTCAGGCCCCCTTCCGCCCTCAAGCTCCTTACACAGTGTCCCACCTCGGTCCTCTGAGGAGGGGTCTCGGTCCTCGGATGACTCATGGGGCAGAGGCAGCCACGGCACCAGCAGCTCAGAGGCAGTGCTTGGACAGGAGGAGCTGAGCAAGCAGGCCAAAGTGCTGGCTCCAGGGGCCGGTTGCTCTGGAGAGGAGGAGGGGACCCGGCCACCGGAGGGAAAGCCGGTCCAGGTTGCAACACCCATGGTGGCATCCTCCGAGGCTGTAGCAGCAGAGAAGGAGCGGAAGCCACGAATGGGGCTCTTCCATCATCATCATCACCAAGGGCTGAGTCGGAATGAGCTGGGGCGCCGTGGCTCAGTCGGGGAGAAAGGGGGTCCTTCCCTGGGGACCTCCCCCCACCATTCATCCACTGGGGAGGAAAAGGCCAAGAGTAGCTGGTTTGGCCTGAGAGAATCCAAGGAACCAACTCAGAAGCCCAGGTACATGTTTAGCAAGGCTGCTCTTTTGCTCTGGTGAAGGGGATTGGGTGTTTGGCCCCTGGGGCCTGGGGCTGGGAGGAGCAGGGAGCAGGCTGCCTGAGCTCTAGCTTTGCGTGGGGTGTCTTGTCTTCCCGAGCCAAGGCTTGTACTGTGCCTTCTGACACAGGTGAGTAGCAAGGGCACTGTGCCATGAGGGTCCTGTGGCTCAAGGTGGGCCCAGGCCCTGATGCTTGCGTTGGTAGTAGAAAGGAAGGGAGAGGGATTCATGTGGCTTGTTGCTTTCCTGACCTCGTCTCTTGCTTTCTCACCTTAAGGTAAGGAAGCCTCGAGACTGGGGACTGTGCCTTCAGGCACTTCCCTCTGAAGTTACGTGACTTTCTTTGGTACCCACCTGGCTCTGGATCTTGTCCCCTTGAGAGATAAGAGTTAAATATTGCTGCTGCACCCTCCCTCCTCGCCTAGTTGTTTCCTAGCCTGGAGAGAGACCATGGCACCTCCCTTGAATAAGCCCCTTCCCCTTACCAAGGCCTAGTGTTTCTTGACCTTGGGGCATACTCTGCTGGGAATGTGGTCACTGCTATTGATACCATGCTTAGATCTCTCCTTTGGTCCTGGTCAGAGCCTCTGACCCCTTCTGAGGCAGAGCAGCTGCTGTATTGTTTGGCAGGGCCCTAAGGAGGGTCTCCATGGGCAGGTCACAGAAATCTGTCTTGCTGCCCAGTGTTGGTGGCAGTCCCAGCTAGTGTCTTGAAGCCAGTTGTTCCTCCCCTCCACAAGTCTCCCTCTCTCATTCAGTGTCTATAAAGAAGGCTGGGCCTAGCTGTGAAGATGCTATGCCTGTTTCCCAGCAGAATGGAGGGGCAGGACCCTGAAACTCTAGCTTTACCTCTAGTTTCCTTCCACCATTTTCCTCGTGCTTCTCTGCCTCCTTAACTCGGGTCAGTGGTGGACAGAGGGAGATTTCTGTCCTGCCCTCGTTTGGTTTTGGATTCTGTCACAGGCTGGGGTACCTAAACACCCTGGTTTCCTGCCCTGGGCCTGTTTGTAGGTGGCAGACTGACAGCAGGCCCTGGGCTAAGCATCCAGGTAGGGCAAGAGGGCCCACCCTCAGGGACTGTGAGCCCCAGGAGCATGCTAACCGTGGGCCCCTGAAGCGGGAGGGGAAGCTGGCCCCAGAGCTGTTGGTTGGAATGTTTGCTTAGAGTTCTAGGGAAAGAGCTGAGAGACTAGGCAGCTCAGGGCAGCACCTGCAGGTTAGAATCAGAACTAGTTACAGCTAGAGAAAGATCTCCACCTGGGACTGGGAGAGCCAGCCAGCCCATAGGGACCCCTGTGCCCTGGGGCTACTATCACAAAGCCTGAAAGGTTGTTTTGAGTAAGAGCAGCAGCGCCCTCTAGTGACTCTGTGGCACTTGTGCTCTGTGGAGAGGCTTAAGGGAGTGTTGTAGAATTCAGTAGCTAGCAAGATGATTCTAGAGGCTCTCCTGACACAGTATACCTCTGACATGTGGCTCTTACCCTTGATCGCTACATATGTGAGGCTGAAAGGAGTCAGAACTGAGCCTTATCTGGGCCACAGGACCTGCTGAGCCCTTGGGTTTGGGCTGTGGTATGGCTTTGTCCTGTGCTTGAGTTAACACAGGCCATACATGTTAAGTCTTCTAGTGTCCCCAGATAGGGCCTTTGTTTTTGCTCCTTTTCCCCACAGCAACTTTTGAACACAGGAGGGGATCAAATATGCATGTGAAAATACATTTAACTGGGGTGTGTGTGGGGGTGGGGGTGGTCTGGAATTGGGTGCCACAATGAGCCAGGGGTGTTGTTAAATAGCTTTTAGCACTTCTGTCCCCCTGAACTATGGTAGACAGATGTTAGTTGTTGCAGAAAGGGTGGGCCATCTCAGTGCTCTCTGGCTAGCCTTAGTATATTTCCTAGAATAGTTACTCTGTTAGCAGTGATCTGGTTTTGGAAGATGGATGCTAGGGTCTCTGCCTAAGCTTAGAAGACTGCTCTGCATCTCCTCATTGCATCCTGCTAATAGGAGGGTAAGCACACCACCTGGACATGCTTTCTGGGAACTGGAGCCATCTTAGGAGGTGGCAGGAGCTTCCAAGCTCAGGAAGGGTGGCTGGCCAGAGAACACACTGTATGCAGGTAGTGTCTGGAAGGCTGGCTTTAACCTTTGAGGACTGGTGGGTAGCTTTCATAGAGCCACTTGTCACCTCTGTGACTAGTGTTTGGAACACAGAGCTCATCTCAGCCCAAGGAAGCCCCTGGTAGTAGTGAATCCTGCTTTCTACAGAGATGGCCCCAGGGCGTGGTTTTTAAGGTCACCTGGGAGTGGCAGCACATGCCTGTGATCCCAGCAGTCAGGAGGTCCTGGCAAGAGGATTTCTTCGAGTTTGGGGTGAGCCTGGGCTCAGAGAGACACTATCTCAGAAAATTTTGAAGAGTAGGGAGGAACATTGCAGTGAATTGGTGTTTCACATTAAGTGGCAGCTTCAACCAATTGTCCTATGGTTTCTGCAGGCCATGAAGTTTACTCCCATGGGTTGAAGGGACAGAGTTGCTTGGACTTGTCTCTTCTCTTCCCAGAATTTGGCCTTGAGAGAGACAAGTCAGCATATGTTGTCCCCTACTGCTTGGGAGGGAAGGCTGTGCCAGGCTGGCTGGGTAGGCTCAAGGGTGCAGTGGCGTTCTCAGGGCACAACCTGCACAGAAGACCATGTGCACTAGTGGGGCGGGAGTCTTCCACCTGCAGAATGTGTGCTTGGTTGCCGAAGGGATGGCTCAGGTGTTAAAGGCCACGCCCATAGCCAAGAGAGTATGTGCTAGGGTGTGAAGCAGGGAGAGTGAAGATGGAGGGGTTCTGAAGGTGAGAATAGGCAAGATGTTAGCAAGCACTGCTGGCTCTGGGAAACCTGTTGGGCCTGCTGCCTAGAACCCTGGCCTCAAGAGAGAGCCCTTTGCTGATTCCATATCAACCAGTTTCTGTGCATCTCTGGGGAATCATGGTGGGGAGGAGCCTGCTGACAGAGCCTGGGGCTCCTATTCTGCTTCCCTAATTACCTTCTCCCTGAAGTCTTGAATGGCAGCAGATTGCGGCAAGCCTCAGGGTGAGTGTGTGTGTATCTATGTGTGTGTGGGGGCGGGGGGCGGGGAACGGTGTCAGGTAGGGCCGAGCAATGCTGACGGCCACTATGGCTACTCATGAGAAGCATAAAGAGAGGCCAGTTCAGAGTGCCCCAGCCCTTTTCTGGGATGCAGCTTAGGAGAGATGGATGCTCCAGGCAGGGCTTTGACCCTGGTGGTAGTCAGTATGTAGCTTCTTGTTCCCCTAACTCTCAGGGGTCAACCTGGGCCTTTGCCCTAGGACCTACCTGGACTGAAGGAGAAGAATCTGTGGGGGTGGGCATCTGTGAGGTGACTCCCTAGGCAGAGTTCTTCCCTTTTCAGTGTCTTTTCACTGTTTTGTTTGTGGAAGCAGAGCCAGAAGCTGGGAGCTGGAGGTGTGACATGGGAACTTTGTCTCCCCTTTTTCTTCATCTTTGTCTATAGGCCGGGGTCAGTCTAGAGACTGAGAATCTATCCTCCAGCTTGGTTGGAGGAGAAATAGATCATAAGGATCTTTGAAAGCTGGATTTTAAAAAATTATCTTTTTAAAAAAAAAATTGAGATGTAACTCTGGCTGACCCTGGAGCTTGTTATGTAAACCAGGCTGTCCTCAACTTAAGAGAGATCCTCCTGCCTCCGCCTCCCAAATACTGGGCTTAAAGGTGTGCCACCACACCTAGCCTTTACTTATTATTTATTTATTTATTTATAAACTCAATGTATCATAGATTGCCTTTGAACTTCCTATGTATCGGAAGATTACCTTGAACTTGGGATCTTCTTGACCAGTCCTAGGGTTGCAGACGTGTGCTGGCGCGGCTGGTTAATGCACTGCTGGGAATGGAGCCCAGAGCTTCATGCATGTTAGGCAAACATGACACCAGCTAAAGCCCCAGCCTCCTTTAATTTTTTTGGGTGGCAGCATGTGGTGTGGTGAGGATGGCCCTGTGGTGAGGATGGCCCTGTGGTGAGGATG
>JADRCD010218355.1:0-46201 GCA_019843815.1 Montemys delectorum | reverse complement strand
GGATGGCCCTGTGGTGAGGATGGCCCTGTGGTGAGGATGGCCCTGTGCTTCTGCTCCTCCCGCTGGCACCGCATTTAGCTTTAGAAGCTGAATCCTTAGGAGAACCTGGATGTGCCCTGCTGGGGAAGCTGACCTTGTCCCCTTGGCCTCTGGCTGACCTGGACTCTTTCCTATTGCCCGCCAGGCACCATATACAGCCTGTCTAGTTTAGAACTTGAGTTCCTGGAGGAGTGTGGCAAGCTCCAGCTCCTGCCCTCCTGCTGCAGCACACCTGTCATTATGGCGGGCTGGCAGAGCCTGGCTTCAGCCAGCTGCTGTGGCTCACCACCGGTGCTTTCTGTGAGCTGCTGGTTAGGTGGGACAGGTGGATATGAGGGGCTTCCCCAGATGTTCTCATTTAGGCGGGAGGGGTGCAGTAAGGGGACTCCAGGAGCTTAGAGAACTGAAGAGCTGTGAGGAGGGACCCTGCTGGGGAGCAGGTGTGAGGCCACCAACATTGGGGTCTGACAGCAAGCTCAGCCACAGGCCACTGCCAGTCTGCACGCACTGTGTCCCAGGGAAGTAAAGGCTCCTAGACCAGTGTGTGTGTACTCCATAGGCTGGCCCACAAGAGGGGTAAGATGAGGGTGCTGTCTGCTGGAGGAGAATAACTTCTTAGCCAGTTATTCTGCCCCTCCTTGTGTGTCTGATGACACTCTCATCTTTATCCCTGCCTGCAAAGGCTCAGGAAAGTATAGTCTATTTCAGTCTGCAACCCAGGCCCCTGCTTGGTTCTCTTATGCTGTCTTTGTCCATGAGCTCTCCCAGCATCCTTCCTTTTGGTGCTTCATAATTCATTTGGTTCCCTGGGTCATGTGGCTACATATAGCCCACGTGCTGGTGTGCACCTGGCCTGGTGGAAATGGGGGAGGGATGGTACTTGGCCGGGATATTTCCAGTCTCAGCATTAACCAGGAGGCTCATGGTTTTGTCTTCTCCACAGCCTGGACGTGTCTCCTCAGGTAGAATCTGACCCAGCTGCTCCTCACCCCTGCTCCCCCCAGGCTCTGGCCCCCCCTCCTGCTCCCGCTGCTGCTCCCATGCTAAGCACTAACCTTTTTGCAGCCACCTCCCCTGCCGCTGCCACTGCTGCTGCTGCCACCATTGTCCTTGAAGCCACCCCATCCGGATTCTTGGGGGTCACCAATCCGTTCCTCAACTCCTTGCAGAGCAACCCCTTCTTCGAGGATCTCAAAGCCGACATAGCACTAAATTCTCCTTCACCTGCTCCCTCTCTCCCCAGTGCCTCGAGGGCCAGCCTGGCCCCCCTGGCCTCCCCTGGGAAAGCCCTGCCTGAGTGGGACGACACCTTCAACATCTTTGCTGCTGGCAGGCTGCAGCAAGAGGCCAGGAGTGAGATCCTGGCCCCTGCAGGAATGGGGCTGGAGGAGGATGGGCTGCAAGATCCAGGCCCTAGGACCATGGCAGTGAAAGCAACAGAGCCCCAGGAAGAGCCTGGGGGAGGAAGAGGAGGAAGCAGCATATGGCTAGAGCCCAAGGCTCCTGTGGACTCAGAACTGGACCAGCCAAGCCCAAGTATTTCTGACCCGGGACCCCTTGGGTCTTCAGGGACTGGTCCATCCTCCAGAGCAGCCCAGTTGCACCTGCAAGCCTCAGCTTCAACACCAGACCAGGAGCTTCCTGCCTCAGAAGGGGGAGCGGGGCAGAGTCCAGCAGATAGTGGGGCATCTCTGTTCAGCTCCCCAGAAGTTCTCAGTGTGTGGGAGAGATTTCCTGGTTCAGATGGTACTCCTGCAGGCCAGGATCAGGAGGCCCCCCAAGATGGAAGCCAGCTTTTCCAGGAGCTGAACACAATGGAGGATTCCTGGCCTTGGGATGTGATCACCATTTCTCCTACAGCAGAAGATACTTCACCTGTCATAAAGGGAGAATCTGATGGGGCACTTTCTCCCCAGGTGCAGCCTGAATCTCCAGATACTGTGCCCCCCATGGGGAGTGAAGGGCTCTCTGCATTGCAGCTGGAGCCAGAGCCTGAGCAGGGATTGGATGAGGGGCCGTGGCTTGGCCTACCACCTCCCAAGCCACCACGCCTCTTCACGCCCACCAATTCTCAGGTGGAGGTGGAGGACAAAGAGGAGGAAGAGAATGCTACAGGGGGGCTAAGTAGCAGGGGGTCAGGGGTAGAAGAAGACAGCACCCCAAGTGCATTGGTTATTGGTGTCCAAGAGTCTAAGGAGGAGGGGGTAAATCCAGAGTTGGAGGAATTGCATAGACTGCCCTCTGGAACCCTGGTAGGTGAGCCAGAACTTGAAGATCCAGTAGGAGAAACTAGTGGCTCTGTGTTTGGGGCCTATCTACCTAGGCCCACCAGCTGCCCTGAGGGGCCTGTCCCCAGATCCCATAACTCAACAAGCTCAACTCTGCTGAGTCAGAAGGTCTCGGGGACCTCAGAAACAGGTGAGACCTTTGAAACCCAGAGCCAAGAGGTAGCCAAAGAGGGGTTTGGGCCTCTCTCAGTCCCCTCCCAGCAGGCTAATCTGTGGGCCAAGGAAGAGGAGGAGGAGGAGGAGGAGGAGGTCTCCAACCCTTTCTTTCATCAGGAAAGCCAAGATCCCCCCAGCCTCCCATCCATATCACCACCAGGGTCAAGGGGATCCTCAACCCACTCTGGTCCAGAAGAGTTGCCCACACCCCCAGAACCTGCCTTCCCACCTCCCCCTCTCCCACCCTGGGCCAGCCACCGCCATGGCGTGCCAGGCCCTCCATGCCCTCCCCTGCCTATAGCCTGGCCCTTGACCTCTTCTTCCTCACCTCCCGAGGAATCAGCTTCACCCCTTGGTCCCCCTGAGCTCTCCCCCACCGGGGGCTCCCCTACACCATATGGGGAAGACCACGCTGCAGCCACCCCAGCCTCCCCGCTTGTGCTTCTGCCCCTGGAGACACGGCCAGCTGAGGAGCCCCAGCCCAGTGGCAGGTGAGCGTCCACCCAGAACCCTTCCCAAGAGGAAAGTGGGCAGGGAAGTGACACGGGAGTGGAAGTATTTCACTGTCTAGCTTCATGTTTGCTGAGGGCACATGGTAAGGGTCTCCTCTGTTTGGAGGCAGGTGGTAAAGGCTTTGAAGCCATGCAGTTCTGTAGGACCAGCCCTGACTTTGTTTACTCATGGGACATCTGTGTGGCCCTACAAGCTGGGGGTTTGGGAAATAGCACCTGATAAGGATAGGGGTTGAGGAATGAGGTTGGAGAGAGTCAGTGTGCCCTGGCAGGAGTTGGAAATGAGAGCCACATCAACTGTACAAAAATGCCATGGGGGAATGGGGTTCCACAAAATGGTGATACTTCTCCAGGTAACAGGCAGTAGCGGGACCCAAGCAGTTTTCTGTGTAGGTAGGATGAATTAGGAGAGAGCTGGCAGAAGGTCTGGGACTTAGAGAGGAAGCTGAAGGCAGGCTCAGAGGACAGGAAAGGAAGCTGTCCTCATGTGCTTTCCACACCTAAAGCTCCTAGAAAGGCTCTCCAGCGGCAGCAGGCACCTCACTGACTTGCTTTGTTGGTTTTCTGGGCTGGGCTCCCATCTGTTCAGGGCAGCTGAGTGGACAGCTGATGCCTCTGTGGCTGTGGTCTCTATGGAAAGATGCCCGGGTAGAACGGAGGGTGACGAGAGTGATGAGACTTGGGATCATGGCTCAGTGAGAGTGACCCAGCAGGGGCAGCAGGTCAGGATCTAGCCCTGGCCTCTGAGGCCCCCCAGCCTGCTCAGGGACCTGCTAGCTTGTATGTCCAGGGTTGCTGAGCAAGCATGTGTTTTGTGACAGAGCTAAGGTATGCCTACTCCAGGTGGATGACCAAGGAGCTCTCAGTGAGGGAAGCAGTAGGGCCTGCTGGTGACACCCAGAGGTGGGCAGGGCCATGCCCCCTTGTAGGGTGAAGGAGCTGGTGGCTATGGTTTCCTCATTTCCTAGTGACAGTGTCCTCATCTGGCCACATCTTGATTTATACTCACAGGGTTTCTTTTCAGAATTGGTTTCATTTCATATGTATATGTGAAGTGATGGTCATATAGAACTGTCCCTATTTCTCAGATGAGTGTGGGGGTGATTCAGGCTGCTTGCTGAGAGGGTACCTCTGTGCACTAAGGGTGGCTGTTGAGACAGGCAGATTCCCAGGTGAGAGGATTAGGTGAAGGCCTGGTGAAGTGACTCCTAGGGAAGCTCCCTCTCTGTGGGGGTACTGGATATGCTTTCACATTTGTGAGACTAAACACTAGCCCTGTCCTGAGGAGCAGGGCTATTTCTTGGGGTCATCCTGAGCCTATGCTGGGTCCTGGGGGCTAAGACTAAGTGGTTTTGCTTGAAGGCCTGGAGTCTCTATAGGGTGAATGGATTTATGAGGTTTCCCCAGGACAGGTTAGCTGATTTATGGGCCTGATGCTTCCAGCTTATATAACTGTTGCAGGTGTCAGGTGCTGAGGCATCCCAGGAGAGCGTTATCTTAGCTCACGGGATCACTAGGTTTCCTGGAGGAGATGAGCTTGCATAGCTTTGACACAGTAGTAGGAACTAGGTTAGTGGGAGGAAGGGTGAAGGAATATCTTTTGGCAGGGGGATTGATGAGGCACAGTTTCATCTAGCAGAGGCTGGCCTTGAATTCCTGGTGCTTCTGCCTCTGCTGTGCTATTATTATAGGTGTGTACTTCAGTGTCTACCTAGATTTTGTAAAGGTCGAAAGATCGGTGTTGTTTATGACTGAGGATGGGTAGTTGTGGGTCAGAAGGCACAGGCAGAGCCCTTGTTGTCCTAGAATCTGTAATCTTACCTAGAAAGGAGCCACCAAAAGAATTTTCAGACATGGAAAGCCACGAATTGTCTCTTAGAATAGGGAGTGGGTGGCTGGAAGCCAGGTGCAGCTAGGTAAGGAGAGGAGTGAGGCTGAAGCGGATGAGTTGGAGGGCCTCCCAGAGGCTGCTGCTGGGAAAGGCGGATGTGAGGGGAACTAGGTACATCCAGGAGGACCAGGGAAGCAGCTGGCCTACAGGTAACAGCTGGACTGCAGCTGGCGAGATACAGGGTGTCCAGGGGAAGGAGAAGCCAGTGAACTAGAGTTTAGACTGAGAGGAGGCTGGTAAAGGTCAGGACACTAGCTGCAGGCCTTTGAAGAAGGGGAGAGGTGGGTAGCTGTTGGCTCAGAGAAGTGAAGGAAGAGACGCAGCAGATTTACTTGGCCTGGGTATCAGCATTGAGGTCTTAGTCGGAGTACTTAAGGAAAGTGAGAGGTCAGAAAAGGAAGGTAGGCAGCCCCATGCTCCAGACTGGGCTGTGGGAGGAGGCAGGGTCAAGGTCAAGAGGTTTTACAGGCCTATCCCAAAGCTCAATGTAAGCCATTAGCAGAAAGAGGTGAAGACAAGGGAGCACTGTAGTCGGTATAGGTGTCTCTTGCTCTTAACCCTAAAGTTCTCACACCCACAGTCTTGAGTGGGACACTAGATGTGTAGAAGACAAGGGAAGGGAAATGGCTGGCTGAGACTGGTCACAGGTACAAGAGTTTGTAGGCCAGTTTTCCATTGCTGGATTGAGGCTGGTGGGTTGAAGAGGGTAGGCTGCTGTGTCCTGAGACATCATAGAGACAGTGGTGTAACCTTTGTGCTGCCTTCCGTCCCTGCAGTCACCTCCTGTTTGTCTTTGCAGTCCCCATCCTGTGAAACCCCTCACTGCTGCCCCTGTGGAGGCTAGCCCCGACAGGAAACAGCCCCGTACCAGCCTGAGCACAGCCCTGAGCAGCGGACTGGAGAGGCTCAAAACTGTCACGTCTGGCGGCATCCAGTCTGTGCTTCCAGCATCCCAGCTTGGCTCAACTGTGGACACCAAGAGGCCGAAGGTGAGGTGCAGCAAGGTGTTAGGGGCCAGCTGAGAGAACAGGCAGTATGATGGACAGAGGCCAAGTGATGCTGAGGGCAGAGCAGGTAGCTGGTAGTGCCTGATACCACAGCACTTAAGTGGAGAGGACACCTCCAGCCATAGAGATGGGCTGCTGCCAAGTCTGGAGTTCTACAGTGGGGAAACAGGCTTGGGTGGGCTAGCTGGTGGAAGATCTGGGCCTCCCCTGCTTAGTTGCCTTCTATCTGGCCATAGGATTCTGCTGTGCTGGACCAGTCGGCCAAGTACTATCACCTGACTCATGATGAGCTCATTGGCCTGCTCCTGCAACGTGAGCGGGAGCTGAGCCAGAGAGACGAGCACGTGCAGGAACTGGAGAGCTACATTGACCGGCTGCTGGTGCGGATCATGGAGACCTCACCCACTCTGCTGCAGATCTCCCCTGGCCCCCCCAAGTAACCCTTCACTCCATCCCTGGAGGGATAGTAAGGACCTGTGTAATGCCCTCCACTGACTGCTCTCACCTGAGTAGGGCAAGCCTGTTCTCATGGTCACTCTCTGCTCCCCTCCCCACCCTGCCTCTGCTCTGGCTGCTGGAAGGGGCCTTTGAACTCTCATTGGAGCCTTGGGTCTTTCCTACCTGCCCAGTTTTTACACTCGAGGTTATGGGCTCCCCCCAGAGAATTGGAACAAGGTTGTTAGCTGTCAGGATGGAGCAGGAGTAAGTTCTGGGTTCTGGGGTGAGCTGTAGTGTCTAGGGCAACACTGTTGTCAGCACAGATTTAGTCACCCCATGGAGGCTGGTCAGTTGTTCCCTCTCTTGGCCGACTCTTCATCTCCATCTCCCTCTGGTACCTGGAGGGCCTCCTGGGCCACTGGGACAGGGATGGGGATTAAGCTGCTCGCTTGTCTGTGCACTATAGACAACCAGGGCACCTATACTTCAGCCTTGCGCCTGTACCCTAAGAGCAAGGAGCCTGTGTGTTTTAGTCTTGTCTCTGTCTAGAGCTATGTGTGAGCATGTACACAGGGTGGTGGTGGTGGTATGTGCCTGTGTGTTCTTCAGCTGCCCCCTGCCCCTCTTTAGACCCTCCCACTCTATGTCCCAGTAGTGGTGGGAGGTGGGGCTGGGTGCAGAGAGAATGACTTCTTGCTTCTGCAGTCCTCCCTAACATGAGTCCCTCCAGGTTGGGGTTTTGGGCTGCTCATGTTTTGTGGACCAGGCCTCCATGTGTCAGATGCCAAAACTGTGCTGCTGTGGACTCGTTCTGGAAACCAATTAAAATGTGCCTTTTGTGGGTGAGGACAAGAGCCTCTGGATGTAGATGTCTCTCTGACCATGATGTCCCCTCCCTCCTGTTGACCACATGAAAATGGCTGTTATGGTCCTGAAAGGGGGTGTGGACCAGGCTTTTTACTACCCTAAGAAGTACCTCAGCTAAGGCTCTGTCAACCTGCTGCCACTGAGCCTTCTTCCCACTTCCTGGTCCTCCCTAGATCCTTATTTAGAGCATCCTGGGATAATCTAGTGCACAGTAGGTCTGGGGCTGTCCTGCACTTTATTGTGTCTGGCCTTGGGTCCTAGTTGTGCTGAACCAGTGGGCTTATCTGAAAGTAGGAGGCTTCACTCTGCCTTAGGAGACACCTGTACTTAGGAAAATGCCTGCGGCTCTCCAACTGTTCTGTCCCTGCTGTACAGTCCCTCCTGCTCACCAGCCCCTCCTGCCTTGCCTGGCTTGGCTGAAGTGCATTTTGAAGTCAAGTATCTGCCCTGTGGTCCAGCTTCTAGTTTGCTTGTGAATACAGCCAGTTTCCCATGGCGTCTGTGAGGGTCATTGGTGGCAGTGCATTACAAAAGGTATGTGTGAAGGAGGCGAGATGCTGACAAAAATTGCTTTGGGCCAAGTCGGAGAGGCAGTAACTTCTTTCCAGCTGTCTCTAATGACAGGGTCATGGGTTCACTCAGAATACCTCAGGAGAACATTCTCTGTGGATGATGTCAGTCTTCTGCCAGCTTAGGGCAGATGAACCACACAATGGGGTCCCCACCATGCAGTTACCAACTATAGATCAACTCAGATGAGGAAAGTAGCCACCAGTTCCCAGAGTTTTGAGGTGGGGGCAGCCCTTGGGTGTTGACGGTGTCTCTTGAGGAGCAGAGTGCTCTGCTAGGTACTTCTCTGGACTTTAATTGGTCCCAGCCCTGTCTCTCATCTTTCATCCATTCCTGCTGTTTGGCTTCCCTACATGGCCAGGGCAGGGGTGTCTTCCAGAGAGGTCCTGAACTGAGGCCAGGGTTCTGCTCATTATGTCTGCTCCTTAGCACACACTGCAGAGTGCAGCCAGACAGGCAGTGAGCAGGCATAGCTCTGCTCTGCCCTTTGCCTTCCTAGTTGAAACTCCTGTCTATAAAGAGCTTGTTCTTCATGTTTTGAGCACTTTATGAAGAATAAAAAGATCATGTACCGCAGCCAGCTTGTGTGTTTGTTTTGAAATGAGTGGGCGAAGGAGACTGCCTGTGAGAGAGGGCAGTATGGTTCTCAAGTAGCACCCTGAAATCACAGCCAACACTGCCTCATGGCCCGTGTGCCTAGGATGCCTGTGTTCACCAGGCATTTATCACAGGCATATTTAGTGAGTGCTGGGGCTGAGGGGTGAGGGTGGATAAAGAGGGTAAGTTTTGTGATTTCTGTCCTGAAGCCACTGAGTTCAGTAAGGAAAGGTAAGATACAAACCAAAAATAAGAACAGTTCTTTGGTTCATTTGTGAGTTCTGTTCCATGTGGCTCAGCTATCAGTGAGTGGATGGGCACTTGGGCCACCAATGGCTCATGCAGTGTCCAGAAGGACAAGAGGGCAACCTCAGGTTACCTCTGAATCCCACCATGAGACACAGGCTTCTCTAGAGCCAAGGAATTATGTCCTGGGTGAAGCCAGCATCTCCTGGCCCTCCATGCCCAGTGTGGCTCATAATCACATCATTGAGCTGAGGCTGCAGTTGCCATTTGGTGCCATTCTACAGGGCGGTGTGTTTATTACCTTGGTGTTCTCTGCAGCTTCCCTATTGCTGGTCCTTGGTAATTAGGCTTAGAGGGAACCTCCTTAGGTCAAAAGAAGGAGGGTCACAGGATACTTAAGCTCTGAATATTTGACTCACCCAATACATTTGAGTGTCTAGTGTGAGCCTTCCTATATCTGCACTGAAGATACCCCCCCCCAAATACAGTAGGAAACATATTTAAGCCCATAATTTGTCTGCCAGCCGGCACCTGTAATCCTGGGACTTGGGAGGCAGAGGACGAAGGATCACAAGTTTGAGGCCGGCCTGTGCTACATAGTTGCAGGCTAGCCTGAGCTACATGCAACGAAGCAAAAGAGAGTGCCGCGTAGTACAGAATCTGGAAGCGGGTTTTTGTGGAAGTAGGATGATGGAATCGAACGCTTATGCGGAACCTAGAAAAAGAACTGCCGCAGGCCTTGATAAAAATGAGTAGAATGTTAAAGGGTCACAGCAGCATGAGCATGGCTTGTTTCAGAGAGTGGGAGAATGGCTGGAGGCAGGGTTTTGATAGAAGAAACTGTAGGAAAATCCCGCAGTGCGACTCCTTGTTGAAGGCCATCCGAATTAACCCCACTCTGCCTGGAGTCCTTGCTTGTCTGATCCCGGGTCGCGTCGGCGTTTGTAGGGGTTCCTCGTCCTAAGGCTCAGGCCTGCACGTACATCGGCACATGCATTTGCATACGTTCCCAGGACTGCGGACGCCTGCTGCTTTGGCTGCGGGAACCGAGACCAGGTCTGCGTGGGTGCAACTCTCCGCAGTCTGGGGTTGTCAGGCTCAGAGCAGGGGAAAACTACACTCCCCAGAAGGCCCTGCGCGCCCGGTTCGCTGCGGTTGCTCACGGCCAATCGGGAGAGACAACTGTGGCGGGGGCCGAGGAGGGACATTTTAAAAGGGCTGGAGATTGCGGGCGTCAGTGGCCATGGCGGATACAGCGACCACAGCCTCAGCGGCGTCCGCGGCGGCCAGTGCCTCGAACGCCTCCACCGATGCGCCCCCTTTCCAGCTGGGCAAGCCCCGCTTCCAGCAGGTGAGGCTCGGGATGCAGCCTGTGGGTGGAAGGGAAACAGAGGGGAGGGCACCGAGCCAAATCTCTTGCAAAGTCACTTCAGCCCGAGGGTCTCCAACCCGCGGCCACCAGAGCCTACAGCTAGTGCGGGGACCTTGGCTGTAGCCGCTCCTTTCCTATTGGGCAACCGGATGGGCGAGGTCTCCTTCTCTGGTTTCCTATTGGCGGGTAGCACAGTCATTCCGCGGATGCCCGCGCCCTGGAACAGCCCCCGTCCGAGTCGCTCGGTGATTGGCCACGCAGGTCACGGTCCCGGGTCCGAGCGGTTCTGAAGGGGTCGCTGTGGCAAATGCGCCCTAGGCAGAAAGTTCCAGTCTTGTGTTGCATGGGCCAGCGGTGTGGCCGATACGCTTCTCAACTTCTCCCCGAGCGGGACTGACCTTCCTTGTGAGCTGCGGGACAGTCTCGGAGCAAAACTCCCTGGTCACGCCCCACGGTCATGCTCCGGTTCCTCAACCTCCAGCAAGGTGCTGTGCGTGTGTGCGTGTGTGTGCCCTAGGACAGCACCGCGTGCACCGGTTCAGCGACCTGCGATCTCCATCTGGGGGGCTGGGGCTTCAGTGATGAGACCAGCCGGCCAGCTAGTGCGCTTTGCGGGGATTCGGCTGGGACAACGCGGGGAGATCCGGGTGCGGGGAAACGCTGTGTCATTCTCTGGAGCTGCCGCGCTCCTCCCAAGGGTCCCAAGCGCGCCCCAGTCCTACACGCGCTGCTCCCCGGCGCTGCGCAGCGCTGGCCCCATCCACACCCGCTTGGGCTCTTTAGGGTGCACCGTGGCTATGATTAACCTTACCCGGGGACGCACAAACCCAAGAACCCTGCAGGGCATCACTAACTCAGCCATGGAATCCAAGGTCCAGGTCTGTGAGCCAGGAGCCTGGGAGCTTAGTTATAACGCTGCAGACCCTCTGACTGCTTTCAGAGCTGAAGTGACCCTGGGCCTGCCAGGAGTGGGGGTAGCAGATGTGCTAGAGAAAACTTTGAAAGAAGGAAGAAAATGCTACAAAGGTGGGATGTGGCTGGGTGCAGAGGCGAGAATGGGTCCGAATTCAGCCCCCCAACTTCGTCAAGCTGAGCTTTCTGAGGATACGTCCCTAGAGTTTTTAAATGGGACTTGGTTTCTTTTTAAAAAATAGACTGTCTCGGCATGGAGGAATCTGGAGAGACTTAATGTCCCAGCTAGTGTAAAATGCCACCTATTGAGACACTGTCAGAGGTGTTTGTGCCTAACCTTGAGTGACCCTCCATTTGTCCCCACCCCCTATTCTACTCATCCTTAAGTAAGCTTGCACTCCCGACTGGGAAACCCTTGCTGTCTTTGGAACCGACACCCCAGTGGTCCTATTAGAACACCCCCCCCCCCGTGGGAACCTCGCAGATGCAGATTACTCTTCTAAAGTATCCCCTTGGCCCTTTCCTGATAAAAGGGGTTGTTGATCTTACCCCGAGGCAATTGGGCTTTTAATAACATGACCTGAGTAAGGGCTTTCTCCAGTGTCTGGTGTCTGGGTGGCGCTTTGGGTCACTCTACCCAACATTTACGGAGTACCTTGTATTGGCTTCCTGCCCTGGGCTATTCACTCTTGTGGAGTGTGCTAGGGGAGGATTAGTTCCTGTTCACATCTGTAGAGTATGCAGTGGCCTCTGCTGAGGCTTCCACTGCTGGCAGCCTAGTGGCCTGATAGGAAAGAGTGCTGAGCAGGTCTGATTCACCCATGCTGAGAACTTCTGTTTCTTCCACACCCGCTCCTCCCTCTGCAAACAGCTCAGCTTACCACTCAAGAACTAGAGTCTTAAGTCTAAATTCTGCTCTGTAATTCCCAACCCTTCAGCCCAGCCAGAGTCTGTGATCTCTTCTCCTCTACAGCTCTCCTAGCCGCCCTCTCCAAGGCTAAGCCAGCCCACACCGTTTATTCTTTGGCCAACGTGGGGACCTCCGACAGGTTCCTGGGTTTCCAGTCCTTCTCTGGCCCTCTTTCAACTCCTCCCTTTCCTTTATGGCAGAGTCCCAGCAATGCAGGTCTGATCAGGTGATTCCCATACATGCAGCATCCTTTAAAACCCTGCAGTGGTTTCCTCTACTTTTGAGATATAGACCTCACATCTGAAGAGACCCAAAGTTTTGCAGGGCCCCCTCCTTGACATTTGACTCCCCACTCGCCCCTTTCTTTCCCGGCTGTTTTTAACCCTCAGGCTTATCCTGTTCTCTCCCATGCCTGGGCCACCCACTGGAGCATCTCTTGTCTCCTACTCTCAACTCTTTTTGAGCTCCTCCTCATCCCTGTGTTATCCACAAATCATCATTTCCTCAAAGGAGCCTCACCCTTGGCTTCTTTATTGCCATATGTTTCTTCCCTTTGATCATATGGGATCAGGGGCTGTGTCTACCTTCTCACGCTGTTGTTAGGTTAGGTTATCACATTAGCATAATGTCTGGGTGGATGAGGTGAGCTTTGTGAATGGGTGGGGCTTGGGTCTCCAATGGGGTTTGTGAGATTGAATCACAAGCCTTTGATTGTGGCAATTGGCCAAATTGTATCTAAATTGTTCTTTAGGAATTTTGGAAGATGACAACATTGTTCCAGTCTTTAACAGGAAATTCTAAAGGCAGTAGTCTACCACATACTTGAGTGGGACAGATTCCTTCTGGGGCTGGCTTCAAAATTCTCCATGTAGCTAAGAATGACATTGAATATCTGACCCTCCTGCTTCTACCTCCAGACATGAGCAGCCATGACATTTATGTGGTACTGGAGCTAGAATCCAGCTTTGTACATGCCAAGCAAGTCCTCTATCAGTGAAGTTACATCCCTTGCCTGGGCCCAGTTATCTTCCTCTGGATCCTGGGTCCTGTTCTCAGTGTTTGGTGATCCTTAGGTGTCTAATGACTGCTGATAGTGGAGTGCACTGGCCTGGCAGATTCTGTTGACAGTGGGTCATAAACCCTCGTCCATTCCCAGAGCCCCACCCCAAACACCCAGGGTCTCATTGTAGCCTCTTTTGGCCTCAAGCTTCCCATATAGTCACAAATGACCCCAAACTTCTGGCTTACTTGCTTCCACCTCTGAAGTGCAGGGATGACAGGTGTTCCAACAGCACACCTAGTTTTATGGGGTGCTGGGGACCAAACCCAAGGCTTTGTGCATGCTAGGCAAACACTCTACCAATTGAGATATAGCCCTAGTCCTAGTACTTTCTGTAGGTTTGGGAGCAGAGGTCTCGCTTGGCTCTGGAAGCCCTTCCTCCCTTCCCTGATCAAAGGTCTCTCTATAAAGGAGGGCAGGGGGAGAGGCAGCAACAGAGCAGGATCAGGACAGGGAAAGGGTGATGGATTGGTTTTGTCTCTGGCTGCCTTTCTCTCCATAAGATATTGATAGTGGACAACCATTCCCTCCCCCTTTTTGAATATTGGCTTATGAAAATTTTGTGACAAGGCACAATGACCGCTAGTTTTCAGGTAACAAAGTTGCAGTTCACAAACAGATTCAGGGACCTCCCAGGCAGTCTAGTTCCAGAGTCCAGGCTTATTTATTTACTGACTTTTTTTTTTTTTGGACAGAGTTTCTCTCTGTAACCCTGGCTGTCCTGGAACTTTATAGACCAGGCGAGCCTCGAATGCAGAGATCTACTTGCTTCTGCCTCCTGAGTGTTAGGATTAAAGGTGTGCACTACCACCTGGCTGCTGAGTTCATGTTTTATAGCCTTCTAAAGCAAACCAGGAGGTCCAATGAGGCTGGGCAGTGCTGCACAGGGCCCTGTGGGTAGGAGAGAGGTACTAAAGACCCAGGGAGATCTCTTTATGTCAGTGTTCCTTATTCTGGAGGTTTGAGCCTTTCATCTTCTAACCCCTGGCTGCTCATCGTTCAACTGCAGTTTTATCAGGTTAAGACCAACCTTATTTTACCTATGTTCTTCCCTATTCTCAGCCAACGCATTGCTTTGAAGCAAACCTGAATACTCTGACATTTCACTTACTAGCTAGTGAGTGGGTATATCAAAAAATAAGGATTTGTGTATGGTGTGTGTGTGTGTGGGGGGGAAGGTGTTGCATTTGTGTACTCCTGTGTGTGGAGGCCAGAGGACAACTTCAGCTGTAGTTGCTCAGGTACCACACCCAGCCTGGTTTGTTTTACAAACTTTAAAAAAAGGGTGAGGGTGTGAAATCCTTTTAGATTTGCATAAGTTAAAATATAGAATTCCTGCACAACTCTCACAGAGCCAATGGACATTTTTCAAAAATAAGAAATCAAAATTAGTGTCTGGAGAGGTGGCGCAGCAGTTAAGAGCTCTTGCTTGGTAAGAGTTCAGTTCCCAGGACCCACGTTAGGTGGGGGGCTCACATGGCCTGTGACTTCCCCCCACCCCTGGGGATCTGACACCCTCTTTTGGCCCCCTATGGGCACCTACACATGTGTGGCACACAAAACTTTATCTTTAAAATTTTAATTTTTTATAAAGGTTTAATTTTTAAGAGAAAGTGTGGTGGTGGTGGTGGTGGTGGTAGTGGGACATTGGGGTATGTGGTGGTGGTGGGGAGCATTGGGGTATGTGGTGGTGGTGGGGGGGGCATTGGGGTATGTGGTGGTAGTGGGACATTGGGGTATGTGGTGGTGGTGGGACATTGGGGTATGTGGTGGTGATGGGGAGCATTGGGGTATGTGGTAGTGGTGGTGGTGGTAGTGGGGCACTGGGATGAGTGCAAGTCAGTGCAGATGCCTCTGGAGGCCAGATGAGGTCATGGCATCAAATTCCTAAGAGCTGCAGCTATAGACAGTTTAGTCCTCCAGTGTGGGTGCAGGTAACAACTGAGCAACCTGAACTCAGGTCCTCTGGAAGAGCATTGTAAGTCTTATCTGCTGAGCATCTTTCCAGCCCCTGTAACAAGCTGCAATGTAGATGACATATCACTTCTGAAGCATGCTTCCCTCAAAGCCTGCTGCTCTGTCTATCCATGGGGAATGCACTAGACACAACCAAACTGAAGATGTGCTACAAAATATCCCACCAGTTCTTCCTAACACCATCAAGGTCAAAAAGTAAAGAAAGTCTGAGAAACTCAAAGACCAACGGATGTAGGCTTGTTTATTGGTTCTCTCTCCCATTTACCCTTCATATATGTTGAAGAAACTCGGGTGTTTGCCTTGTAGAACTCCTCTCATTTAGATGTGGCTGGTTGCATCTCTGTGGTAGTGTTGGGCCTGCTCTTTTGTCCCATGTTTCTACTTTGTTTTTAACCACTACCCAGTATTCCTAGTGGAGAGGACAGCTCACCTCCTAGGAGCCTCTGAGACCTGTTTTTCTTTTTTCTCCCCTCTTCTTCTGTTTTCCGTTTCTTTTAAAAAGTAGTTTGAAGCTGGGCATAGTAGCACACACTTTTGATCCTAGCTCTCAGGAGGCAGAAACAGACAAATCTCTGTGAGTTTAAGGCCAGCCTGATCTACACAGCAAGTTCCAGGACAGCCAGAGCTACATAGTAAGACCCTGGATCTCTGAGGGGGAAAATTTTATACACACACACACACACAGATATGGACTAGTGCCTCAGTTGTTAAGAGCGTGAAGCATCTAAGTTAAGTTCTGTTCCCAACAACCATGTCAGGAGACTTAAAACAGCTTGTAGCTCCTGCTCCAGGGGATCTGACACCTCTGGCCCCTCAGGCTCCTATATGCATGTGCACATTCTCCCACACCAACACATAATTAAAAATAAAATCTTATATATAAATAACTGAGTCTAGTGTTGCCAGTATATACATGGGGCGGAGCATTTTTCTGAGGACCTACCGGCAGCCACACCCTTAAAGAACAGCGACTCTCTTTCTCCAGCAGTCATCAGTTGCCAATAGCTCCTTGTTAAGGGTGAGCCCCTCCTCCATCCACTCTGGGATGTTGACTGGCTTGGTCCCAGGTACTCACAGCTGCTGTGTGCTCATGAGTGTAGCAGCCGTGTGTCCAGAAGACAGCACATCATAGCACCCTGTCCCATCTGTGAGGCTGGGACTTCCTCCGATCAGTCACCTTCCACAATGTCCCCCTCATTTTCTTCACATTCTACCCCTTCCCTTTAGACTCAGGTACTGATTTGGCAAGTTAGGCCCCAGAACAGGAAACCACACACAGGCCTCTTCCCATTTGTTCTTCCATCTACGCAGAATCGCAGTTGTTTGTTTGTATGCCTTTTTTCCTCCATGTCTTTTATTTTACTTGTCTTTCTTTCTTTCTTTCTTTCTTTTTTTTTTTTTTTTTGTTTTTCGAGACAGGGTTTCTCTGTGTAGCCCTGGCTGTCCTGGAACTCACTCTGTAGACCAGGCTGGCCTCGAACTCACAGAGATCTGCCTTCCTCTGCCTCTATATGTTGGGATTAAAGGCGGACACCACCACTTCCAGGGTTCTTTGGTATTCTTGCTCCTTTAGAAATCTCTCTTACCTGATCAGATGGCTGGGGTCAGAATGTGTTATATGTGTGCTGGTTTCTAAGATGGACCTGAACTGACGGCCTGAGCAGGCTCAGTCTGCCTGTGGGATTCAGAGAGACTCTGGGTGGCAAAGTACACCCCTCACATCAAAGTTGAGAGATTGGTGTGGGCTGAATCATGTGGCTGTGAGACTATTTCTCAGACAATTTGCTTGGAATACATTTCTAGAATCCTAGTCCCTGCAGCCAGTTCTGTCTTTTAATCGTTTATTTTGCATGAACTGACTGTTGCCAAAATAGCCTTTGGGGTTTGTGCTGTGGAGGAGATGCAACAACTCCACAGAACACTGGGCAGGTATCTTCTTAAAATTTTACCTTTTACTTAAGTATGTGCGTGTGCTTGCACATTCATGAGTATATGGGCCCCAAAGGGCCAGAAAGGGGCATCAGATCCCCTGAATCTGGAGTTACTGGTACTTTTGAGCCACCCAGTATGGATGCTAGGAACTGAACTCAGGTTCTCCGCAAGAGCAGTATTCTCTCTGAACTTCTGAGCCATCTCTCCAGCCTCTGGGTAGGTACCTAACTAGATACTGGTGTTGGAAGTCCACCCCAACCAATGGAATCAGCATCCTGGAGATGTGGCAGTCCTGCCTGGCAAGTCCCAGGTGATGAGGCATGGTGCTGATGCAGTGAGGATGTCTGGGCTGCTCACAGATTCAGTGAAGGGTCATGCTGAGTGCTCACTAGCTTGATCCTGTGAAAATAACTCTGGAAGAAGGGTGATTTAGAGGCTGGGTCTGGAACTAGAAGGTCTTCTCTGGCTTTGCTGGGCTGTACTTGGGAAGAGGTCAGCTTGGGGCTGTTGGGGGAAGGGTACTTCCTACAGCGAGCTGACTCACCTAGCTTGTGAAGGGAAAAGGGAAGGAATCATTTAGTTGACTCATTCTTCCAGTAAAGAAAAAGGGAAAGAAAGAGAGAGAAAAAAAGCACGGTGTGATTAAGCAAAGATGGGGCTGGATGGAGGTAGAGGAGGGGCAGGGGGACTATACATTTTAAAGTACTGAGAAAGTAAAATGAAACCAGATCAAGAAAGTAAAAACTGCATGCTATTCAACAGGCAGAAAAAAATAGACACCAATGAAATAGTTTTTCAGCAAGGAAACAATGTTTTTTGTTTTGTTTTTTGAGAGAATTTGGAAACACTGTTTCTAATGAGAACCTACGGCAGCAATTAAGTACTGAAGCTACTTAGTCCTGCTCCTCCTTGTCTTTCTCCCATTTTTCCTGTGTGTGTGTGTGTGTGTGTGTGTGTGTGTGTGTGTGTGTGTGTGTGGTTTACATGTTTGTATAAGTATCTTTCTGCATGTGTGTTGGTATGTATACACATGTGTACACCTACATGTGGAGGCCTGAGGTTGATGTCAATCATTCCCCATCATTCCTCATCATTCTTCCATCTTACTCATTGAGGTAGGGTCTGCATTAAACTCAGAGCTTACCTTCTGCCTTCTCTTGCTAGTCAGCTTGCTTTGGGATCCCCTGTATCTGCTTTACAAGGTTGTTGTTACATGTGGACCACTACACCCACCTAGCATACATGCTTGAAGGCAGATGTCCTAATTTCTGATCCATCTCCCCAACCCCTAGAAACGCCAAGATTATGATGGTTGGAAGTTTGCTGTTTTAGTACCGTGTGCAAGAATGAAACTCGGGGTTGGGGAGATGGCTCAGCTGTTAAGCATGCTCTCTGTTCTTGAGGAGGGTCCAGTTTCAGTTCCAGAACTCACTTGGAAGATTACCACCACATTTAACTCCAGTTCCAGGGCATCTGACACCCTCTGGCCTCCTTGATAATCTACACAAATGTGGTGCATATAAATTCTTGCAAGCACACAAACACACAGGTAAACACACACACACACACACACACACACACTTTAAAAAGAATGAAACATGTGCATTTTCCTTTTGCGATGCCTCTCCTGTGGTAGGTAAACTACCACTGAACCAGGTCCTCAGATCAAACCTATTCTGATTTTTTTTTTTTTTTTTTTTTTTTTTTTTTGTAGCACTGGGAAAGGAGTTCTGCGGCTTATTACATGCCAGGCAACTGCCCCACTGCCTAGCTACATCCCTAGCTCTCCTGTATACCTTTCCATTGGCAGATTCATGCCACTTTGCTTCTTAATCAACCCCAGCATTTAGTGTCAATGAATTTCTGGTTCCAACACTGCACTCTGATCTTAACTGTAGTTTCCATGGAAACCAGACCCCATGTCCTGTCTCAGTCTGGACCTAGGTCAACTCTTGTCTTGTCCTGGCAACCTGGCTTTGCTGGGAGTGGTTGATGAGTGGCCTTCAGTGGACACTCTGTGCCAAGTGTTCTAGACTTTTCCTGGCAGATGTCCTACAGTTCCCGTGCTGTGCAGCCTCCTTGCTGCAGTGAGTCAGTGAGGCTGACTCTCAGATTCAAGGCTGACAGGCCCTGTGTGCTTAGCATCCCAACCCAGGGCCCCTTGTGTGAGTTTAAGGCCTTTATATATTTCAAATGTAACAGATTAATATAGACTTTTTCTCTTTTCAAGGAGAATATTATGCTTCTTGCTCTCCTTACTCTGGCCATTAGCCTCAGGCTTTGATTAGAACACTAGGCATCCCATGAGTATTTTTCCTCAGTCTCTTGTGGTTAGTGAGCCTGGCTTTCCTCTCATTGCTAGCACAGTATGGAGCACACAGTAGGTTTTCAGACGGTAGTTCAACAGATGAATGAGAATCTAGGCATCTGATGTACTTTCTGACCTTTACCTTGAGCTTGGTGAACTCTGCCACCTCTGGGCCCTAGCTTCCTGGACACGGTCCCTGCTTTACCTCGGGAGGAATCAGGAAGAGATTTGGGTGTCTTCAGTGCACTTCATGACACCTTTGAGCACTGATCATGGTATTTTTAGCTCTTTGTTGGTCTATTTCTCTGTAGTCAGTTATTGGTGGCTCTGAGTAACTGCTAGGCATGTACAGTTGCCTTTTCTCCAGGCCTGGCTCAGCAGCCATTTGCAGAGATCTGTGGAGCAAATGCCTTATCTGGGACTCACCCTCAACAGTGGCTGTGGTAGAGGAACAGAGGACCTTTGGAGGTTTGGGACAGGGTCACCTCAGGGTGAGTCAGAAGGTGTAAGCCATCTGGGAGCATCTTCCAGAAGTCACTTCCCTTGGGCCATTCCCTTGAAGATTCTCACCTGTACCCTGCTCATCCTCCTCTCCCTTGAACAGCTGTGCTTTCTAATCCTACCTTCATTTGAAGCTGCACCCAGCCACGGTCCCTTCAGGAAGCCCCAAGGCCGAGGGCTGCTTATCAGTCCAAGTTCATTGCAGGTCAGGTCTGTCTATGAGTAGAGAGCAGGAGCCAAAGAGGAAGGGGAGGGGGTGGTCTCTGGAAGCTTATTATCAAGTGTATTACTCAGGGTCTGGAGGGATGGCTAGGTAGGTAAGAGCATTGGTTGCTCTTGTCAAGGCCTGAGGTTCTGTTCCCAGCATCACATGGTGGCTCACAACTGTGTAACTCCAGTTCCAGGGAAGCTGATGCTCTCTTCTAGCCTCAGGCACCAGGCATGCACACAGTACACACTCGGGCAAGCCTTCACACACACAAAGTAGTTTTTAAAAATGTATTACAAGAGTCACTAAAAATAGAATATTGTTTCTTTTCTTTTCTTCTTCTTCTTCTTTTTTTTTTTTTTTTTTTTTTTTGAAGTTCGATCTTACTATTTATCTCTGGTTGGCCTAAAACCTCTTATGTAGACCAGGCTAGCCTCAGACTGAAAGAGATCTATCCTCCTCCTAGAGTCCCAGTGCTGGGATCTAAGATTTATGCCCCCAAGCCCACCTCATCTGTAGTCTATGCAAGTCCACCGTGCAGCTCTTGTCTCTGAAGGGCAAGGGGCACTTGCAGCCACCATTGTCTAGAGGGGACCAGCAATCCTGGAAACAGAGCAGAGGTACGCATCACTTCTAAGGACATCTTTAGTTTGGAAGAAAATGAAGCAACAGCAGCTGCTTGTCGGGTTTGGTTGCTGCCCTGTGCATTCAGGCATTTGCTTTTTACCTCAGCTACCTGAGAGTAGGTTACATTCATTCACTCATAATGCTTCAGTGCACAGACTCTCTAACTCATATGGTCACTATACCCAGGAAACTTAACATACAGTATTTCTCATTATTTTCATGTGTATGGATGTTTTCCCTACATGCATGTATGGATAACTGTGAGCCACTGTGTGGGTGCTGAGACCTCAATCCAGGTCCTCTGCAGGAGCAACAAGTGCTTTTAACCTCTGGGGCATCTTTATAGCTCCAAGTTCCCACTTTCAAAAACCACATAGTATATTAGTTTTATCTCATCCCTGTCCCAGTCTTGGAACCAGCAATTTCTTGGGGAAAACCTTGGTTCCTTTTTTTTTTTTTTTTTAAAAAAGATTTAGTTTTTATTTTTATTTTATTGTAGCTGTACAGATGGCCGTGAGCTATCATGTGAGTGGCTGCTGGGAATTGAACTCAGGACCTCTGCCGGCCCGCTCGCTCCAGCCCCGCTCTCTCCAGCCCGCTCTCTCCAGCCCCGCTCGCTCCGGCCCCGCTCGCTCCGGCCCCGCTCGCTCCGGCCCAAAACCCTGGTTCTTTTAGGGACTGGATGTCATCTGGGTTTTCTGTTCATCCTTTAGCGTCCCTATGTCTTGGGGCTGTAGTGTAGTTGTTAGGAGTACTTGCTTAGCATGCATGATGCCCTGATTCAGTCCCTAGTAACACACACACACACACACACACACACACACACACACACTCCATCCCCTCCCTGTCTCCTTGCTTATTAAGTTGGACGCTTGCTGATGGCATGCATTTTATGAAATCATAATAATTTTCTATATCATAATTGTTGCTTGAAAGCACAAGTTGACTTGGTGTTCACTCCATTCATGAACAGTGCGGTGGGGACTCTCCTTGTATTCTTAGGGATGAAATTTTGCTGGGATAGTAGGCATGAGTATGCATCGTGTGTGTGTGTGTGTGTGTGTGTGTGTGTGTGTGTGTGTGTGTATTAAGTGGAGACTAGTTACAGCCACTTAGGCTGTAGAGGTTAGGAAAGAACATATTTGGTTTAGGATTAAGTGCTGAGGCTTAATCTGGCCTCTGCTCTGGAGTGGAGGGGCTGGCCATGCAGGCATGGCTGTTGGGCAAAGGCTGGAAGTAAAGAATGGGCTTGGCATGCCTGGGAACCTTAAGATCCCTCAGGGGAACCATGCAGGGTCTTTACTGGGAAGGAAGGACAGGAGTTGACTGCAGTGAGAGCTGCCCTGGTAAGCAGTGGGGATGGTGGGGGTGGGGGTGAGCAGGTCAGGCCTTCAGTTTCCTTCACTGTGCAGAGGGTGGTACTCGGAGAGATGTGGAACTCTGGGGAGGACTTTGGGGCCAAGCCCAGAGTGCAGTGAGGCATGAACACCCGCAGTTTGCATCTTGCCCCTTCATCCTTTGGCCAACACCTTCTCTTTTCCCTCCCGGCTCAGTCTTGCCCTATTGGCTTTGTTCTCAGGCAGAAGACCCAGCAGCCTTGTTGCTTGGTTTCCTTTCAATGTGCTTGAATGCCTGTGGCCTGCTTAGCACAAAGACCTCCTTTTCCAGGGCCTCTGCTCCTGGACAAGGCTAGGGGAGCTGGCCCTGTGTTCTGTGCTTCACTGTGGTAACAGGGCAGTGAGTTGGAGGAGGGTCTGGGCTGTGAGTTGACGCTGCCATACTTGGCTCTGCCTGGGGTGAGCTGCCCTCTGGAGGCAGAGCAGAACCTCAGAAAGGGGCCCCATGAAGGGTGGGCAAGATCTTTCTCTGGAGTTCCTGAGCAAGGAAGATGCCCACGTACCTAGGAACCCTTGGGTGCTTCTGAAATGCTTAGATTAGATCTCAGGAAGGTGGGGTAGGGGGAGAGAAAACATGGGAGACATCTGGAGGAAAGGTTCAAGAATTATATATAAATATTAATGGTGTGGTGTGTGTACATGTGAATGCAGGTACCCACAGAGGCCAGAAGAGAGCATTGGATCCTCTGGAACTTAAGTTGTAAGCTACCCGTTGTGGGTGCTGGGAATCAAACTTAGGTCCTTTGCAAGAGCAGCAAGTGCTCATAATGGCTGAGTCATCTCTTCAGCCCCAGTCATGATGTATCATTTCTGTTTGTTTGTTTGTTTATTTGTTTTGAGACAGGGTCTTTCTACATAGCCCAGGATGTCCTGAAACTTACTGTCCTGAGACCAGGTTTGCCTCCAACTCACAGAGATCCACCTACCTCTGTCCTCTGAGTGCTGAGATTAACAGGGATGGTGGTATACACAAAGGTCATGATTTATCTTAATTCTCTCTGAGTTGATTTTAAGAAGCTCCCAGCCCTGAGATGCAGACTGGGGCCTCAGTGGCCTCCATCACCCACATGGAGAATCCTAGGGACTGTGAGTGAGGCCATCAGTATCCTGAGCCTAGGTACAGCCTCTGACTGACTCTCCTCTCCTCTCCCCCTTCCCCAGACATCTTTCTATGGTCGCTTCAGGCACTTCTTGGACATCATCGATCCTCGAACACTCTTTGTCACTGAGGTGAGTTATAGCTACTTGTCACTTTGGAATGTGTGGGTCATCAGAAGGGATGAGGAGGCGAAGAAATTAAGAAAGGTTCGAGGTGAGAGGAAGGTCAAACATCTCTGTGTTTGACTAGCTTGGTCAATCAAGAAGGCATCCCTACATGTGAGCTTTCTCCCACAATTCCATTGGCTTTCACTGGACCCTTTTGAGAAACAGCATTTCTATTATTGAAGCCTCAGTGTTACCAATTATGTGAATTATATACTCAGCATAAAAGCTCAAACAGGACTCAACATGGAGCTCAGTAATATAGCACTCACTTACATGTGCTAGACCCTGGGTTAGATCTCTAGCACAATGGGGTCGGGGGTAGGGACCAAGCAGTCTGGACATGGTTAGCAGAGTAAAAGGTACTTTTTATCATGCTCTTTGCTCAGTTCCCCACTCTCCTAAGTGACCATTGTCCATAGCTTTTAATATCTGGTTTGTACAATATCTAGTTGTAAAATTGTACAGAATTTGGACAAACATATTCAGCCACATATTCATGGCCACGATCATGTGCGAGATAGCTCAGTTGGTAAATTGCTTGCCTCATAAGCCAGCACCCATGTGAAGAGCCAGATGTTTCAGCCTTCCCTTCTAATCTCAATGCTGGGGAGTCAGAGACAAAAAGACCCCTGGGCCTCACTGGTGAGCTAGTGTATTCCAGTCAGTGAGCTCCAGGCCAATGAAAGACCCTGTTTCAAAGGAGGGATGGCAAACCCAAGGATGACACGGAGGTTGTCCTCCAGCCTTCACATGTACCCATGCAAGCATATGTGCAACCGTACACACAGGAACACCATAGACACATGGTCTTGAAAAAAAGGCCAGGTCAGTAGCTTTCGTGAGTAAGCTGGGGATGTGGAGGCAGAAGGATCACTGTGATGCTCAATCAGACTAGTCACATGATGAGCTCCAGGCTCATTGAAATACCCTGCCTCAAAAAAATAAGGCATAAAGTGATTGAAAGTTAGTGCTAGCTAACCTCTGCCCCCCACGTGCACAGTGCACACACGGGCCTATGCAGCTGCACGAGTATGTGTGCACAGGATATAAGGCATTTGTATCATTCTCGCCCCTGGCTTATGCTAGTGGAGCCAATCCTCTCTGTCCCAGCTCCCATCAACTTCTCGGTACGCTGTTTTTAGAATGGAGTGCTAATATAATAGAATTCCACAGCCACCTCTTCCCTCTAGTGTCGTGCTTTGACATTCACCCGTGTTGCTGCGTCTGTCAGTCAGGCATCTCTTAATGCTGGGAAATGTTCCACTGAAAACATGCTCAAGAATTTGTTTGTCCATTGACTTGTTAGCAGGCATCTGGACCTTTTCTAGTGTTTGACTGTTATGAATAAAGCTGCTATGAATGTCCTTTGTGTGGGTGCATGCTTTCTTCTTTGGAGAGAGGGTTTCATGACCTAGCCCTGGCTATGTTGGAACTTGTTTTGTAGACCAGGTTGGCCTTGGGAACACGATGGCTAGCTGGTAAAGCAAATGTGGAAAATAAATGTTTAACTTTCTGGGAAACTATCATATTGCTTTTCAAAGTGTCTTTCCATGTGACACTCTCATCAATGATGTATGACACTTCTGATGGCTCCACTTCCTCATGTGACACTTGCTGTTATCTCTTGACCTTAACCAAAAGGCTGAGAGACAATCAATATTATTAAACTAAAGAAATAATTCTTTGCAGGGGCAACCTAAAAAGAGTGTCTTTTCCTATGAATTTGAAAAATGAATGTGGGGATTCCTATTTATATAAATAGCACACATTTATTAAGCACATGCTAAACAAGACAGTTTGTGTTTTTAGTTTTATTTATTTAAAAGATATATTTTTATTACTTTTAATTTACATGTATGTGTGCATGAAGTTCACCATGTGTGTTCTGGTGCCTGAGGAGACCAGAAGATGTTGGAGCCCTAAGTTACAAACAGTTACAAGCTGCTGAATACAAGTGTGCTGGGAATTGAACTTGGGTCCTCTGGAAGAGAAGCAAGTGCTCTTCAGTGTTGAGCCATCTCTCCAGCTACCTTATTTTTATTTTGTGTTATGTTTATTTTTTTTAATGTGTAGGTACATCAAGGGGCGTGAGTTATGGGAACTGATTCTCTCCTTCTACCATGTGGGTTCTGGGGATCGAATGCAGCTCATCAGGCTTGTTAGTGCCTTTACTCACATAACACATATCTTTGCAGTCCCATGTACCCATGTACATGTACCCATGTACCTCTGCCATGTTCATAGCAGAGTAGACATGTTGGTCCCTCTCAAACATCTGCCATACCTTTGTATGTGTATGTATTTGTATGTGTACTGTAAGCATTCCACATCCATTAGCTTGTCAGAACCACGAAGATCTGTCCCACTAGAGACTGCTATTACATATCCGATTCTACAGATGAAGAATGGAAAGTCGAGGCTCATTATGCACACGGTGCTGCCCTGGAGTGGAATAAGAGCAGGCACACTTGCCTGCAGGTTTGGTGCTCAACAGGTTTGCATTCCTTTAAAAAAAAAAATCTGAGTTTCGAAACTTGGCCAAGATCACTCAGCCAGCAGCAGAATTGAGCTCCATCCCTGAATGCCCTGCTCCCTGAAGCTTCTTACTGAGCCTCGGGGCAGCCTCCTGACTGCCAGAGCTGCCTTGTACCTGGCTAGCTGGCAGTGATCCATGGGCCTCAGGGTGGACTTACTCTCAAGCCATGCCTTCAAATCTTGCCTTTGTTGCTATTGTTTGTTTGTTTTTTTGTGGGTTTGTTTTTGGAACAAGGTCTTGCTATGTAGCTCTGGCTAGCCTGGAATTCACTAGCCCAAGATAAGCCTCAAACTCACAATCATCCTGCCTAGGTCCAACTCTTACATTTTGAAAGACCCCAACACATTTGTATATCACTAACCCAAAGGCATGTTGGGAGAAAGCACAAGGCTTTCTGGGTACATGGCCATTAAACCACCCCCTCGGGTCCCTGAGTAGCACCCCAGAACACGAAGTGCAGGGATTACTCTGATATGTGGTTTCCTACTATACCTCAGCAAGAACATAAGGCCTGGACATTTTGCTATCTGGCTTTGGGATGATAGAGGCCTATCATCCCTAAATGGCCAAGCCTGCCGAGAACTAGACTTTGTCTGTATTCTTCTCTAAAGGAGGTAACTACATAAAATTTGGAAGAGCACCAAACTCGAAAAACTACTTTTTGAAGCTCAGTAATATTTCATCCCAGAAAGTTCTAGAACTGTTCAAAACCAGATGCAATTCTAGTTCTGAAATCCCAACAGAAATGCCACTTGCTTGTGAGGAGTAAACGGAGACCAGTGCTTAACGGAAGGTTGGAGATATTGATGCTGGCCTTGGAGGTCTCGTGGGGGCTGGATGGACTTGGAAGGCCCTTCAGTGCTCCTCAGATCACCATGAGCAGGGAGGCGCTGGGGGTAGAGGAGGTGCTACAGGGCCAGATACCATCTGTGCTAGGAACTCGCCCCTCCTCCTCCAAGGACACCCTCCTCCTTCCCACACTCAGCATTTCATTTGCTGTTGACTTCCGTCTTCTACATCTTGCTTCAAATCTGGCTTTTCTGTTCCTGTTGCTCATTTTGATTTTTTAAAAATTTTAATTTAATTTAATTTAAAAAAAAAACAAAAAAAACAGTGTCTTGCTATTTAGTCTAGGCTGACCTGTCACTAGGTAGCTCAAGCTGGCCTTGAACTCACTATAATCCTTCTGCCTCAGTTTGGCAAGTGCAGGGATTACAGGCATGTACTACCATGGCGTTTGAAAGACCACAACTTCTTTTTTTGTTTGTTTTTGGTTTTTCGAGACAGGGTATCTCTGTGTAGCCCTGGCTGTCCTGGACCTCACTCTAGACCAGGCTGGCCTCGAACTCAGAAATCCACCTGCCTCTGCCTCCCAAGTGCTGGGATTAAAGGCGTGTGCCACCACTGCCCAGCATGAAAGACCACAACTTCTTTATATAATGCCAACCCATTAGGGGCTGGTTACTTAGTATCAATTAATAATAATCAAACCTCATGCCTCCTCTTCCCATTAGCAGTTAAAATGTCAAAGCAATGTAGATGCTTACTAATTAGAAATTAACCCAGGTAACAGCAACTTTCAGATACTGTTCAGATTGCACACGCTCCTTTCCCTAGACATATGTACCATAGACATATGGTGGTCTTCCAGGCCTTTCCCTTCACTGCCATACAGGAGTTGAGGATTGTTTCTAGGAGCACCCATGGGCCTCTTGGGAATTCTGTATTCTCAGAAAATCTTGAATCCCTCAAAGTCTGCAAGGGCCCCACATGGACTTTCAAGGCAGCAGGGCAGCAGTCTCAGCCCTCGACAGAAACAAAGGTAGTGAGAGGAAAGTGTCTCTGACCTTAGTGAGCTCTGCTGGGCTGTGGGACACATGGTATGCCAGTCCCCTCACCCCCGCCCCATATACTGGCACTCATGTCTATAGGTCCCTTCTTACTCTCAGGCCTGTGGCTGGTGTCCTGGAAGGCAGTGTGGAGTGGTGACTGCTTGGTTGGAGATCTGAGAACAGAGAGGACAGTAAAGGACATGAGAAGGTGGCTGTGTAAGCTGGAGGTCCCCAGAGAGGAATGATCCCAGGCAGCGTGAGCCACCTGCAGCCCCAGATCTGAGGCAATCTTGGAGTCTGTGGATAGAATCGTCTTCAGAAGGTTTTGCAGCTGTTGGCTTGCAATTTATAACTGGCCAAGCTTTAAAAAGATTCCAACCCTTGTATGTGTAATGAGGCAGAAGCAATTTTATCCACCGTAATTTCTCTTAGGAAGAAGGCTGTCTTTGTTCTCAGAATGCCTTGAACAAGCTTCAGAGGAGGAGGAGGTGGCTCTGCTTGACAGCAGGGAAAGAATTGTGCTTTTTGATTCTAAAAGGGGACGGGGGTTGGGGGGAGAAGGAAGAAGAGGAACAGTGAGAAGGGGAGCAGGAAGACAGGTGAGCTGGAAGATTGGCATATGAGGTGCACAGTGAGATGAGGCTGGGCTCTGCTGAGCTCACTCCTTGCTGGAGAAAGTTGTTACTGTGTACAAGGGTCCCCTCCATGACTCTTGTAAGGAATCCTTGGCAGAGTCAATATGGGTCATGAAACTGGTGCTTGTAGATTATTCGGGAGTTTGGAGGACTGAATCTCTTGTCCTGGGTACAGTGTGCACCATCCAGCTCAGCAAGGGAGGCTTGCAGAGACCCACAAGAGATGTCATACTCTCTCAGGGAGGCCATGGAATGCACCCAAGAGCTCTGAAGGCAAGGCTGTATACACGGTACCTTTTTTGGGTTTGTTCGTTTGTTGTTTTGTTTTTGAGGGGAGGGGGAGGCAGACAGGGTCTCACCTTCTAGGCCAGGTTAACTTGGAGCTCCTTATATTGCCCAGGCTGTCCTCGAAACTCACAATGTAGCTGATGCCACCCCTAAATTCCTGCCTCTACTTCCAGAGTTCCAGGGCTACAGACAGGCATCTTCCCTGATCCGTGATGGATTTTGTCTATCGTATTGTTTTGAGACAGTATCTTACAATGTCACCTTAGCTGGCGTGGAACTCACCATGATAAACAGGATGGCCTTGAACTCACAGAGATAGATCTACCTGCTTCTGCCTCCTGAGTGCTGATATTAAAGTTCTGTACCACCACACCTGGTTCTCTTTTCTTTTTAGAGACAGCCTCTCACCTTATAGCATAGGCTGTCTTGGAACACATTATGTAGCCCAGGCTAGCCTTGAAAGCATGATTCTCTTGCCTTGGCCTCCCAATATGAGACAATATACCTAGGTCTAAGTTCATCCTAATTTTATCTAAAAGTACCATGAACTGGCTATTTAAAGGTTAACAAATGGTCATTTTGAAAATAGAGAGTATAAACTGAAATAGTATTGTGTGTGTGTTTGTACACATGAGTGTTCTGCCTGCATGTATGTCTATGCACAATATGTCTGCTTGATGCTTACAGAGACCAGAAATGGAAATCAGATCCTATGGAACTGGATATATAGACAGTTGTAAGCCATGTAGGTGCTGGGAATTGAACCGCGGTTCTTTGGAAGAAAAGCAAGTGCTCTTAACTGCTGAGCCATCTCTCAGCCTCAGAAATATTATAACCCCCACTCAGTACTAATATCAGTGTAGTAATTCAGAACTATGTTGAGCATATTGTAAGTTACAATAAATAACTATAGTTGGGGGAGCAGGCTGGTGGCTCAAGCCTGCCGTTCCAGCACTTGTGAGAGGGCAGGAGAAAGATCGGGAGCCCAATCAAGTCTCAAGTACATGAAATCCTGTTAAAAACAAACAAACAAACACTGGTGCTGGAGAAGTGGCTCAATGCTTTTCCAGAGGTCCCAAATTCAGTTGAAAAGTTCACAACTGCCTGTAATTACAGCTCCAGGGGGTCCAGTGCTCTCTTCTTATCTCCATGGGCACCAACACACACTTGCACACACATAAGTGCATCTACAAAAATAAAAATAAAAAGTCTAAATATAAAACAAACAACCCCAAGTAGCTACTGGTGTTGGGGCCTGGGGCTGTCATAAGGCATTGCATTTGAACCAGGGACATCAGTGTGAAGCCAGAACTTCACACCATATGTGCACATATATACAACTAGTACATTTCCAAGTTTTCTGGGTTAGCTCACTGAAAGGGCTGAGATGTGACATTCTAGTACCTTTGGGCACATCAGCATTCAGGCCCTGGGTCCTAAATGCCATTGCACAAGAAGACACAGGGCTCATTGAGAGATGGCAAATCCGGTTTTGAGGCAGGGAAAAGTCAATGGGAGTGAGAGACAGCTCTGAAACTGAGAGATTTGCACACAGAACCTGGCTTGGAGAAACAACACTGTGTTTGGACAGTTGACATTGAGAGGCTAGATGGATGGAGTCTAATACCCTGAACTGGGAGAAAGCAAGTGCACAAGGGGTGGCAGGGTACCTTCACAGCCATAGCACTTGACTGCAAGCCTGGTAAACTGAGTACAGTCCTTGGATGCCAAGAAAAAGTGAGAGACGTGGACTAATCCACACAGCTGTCCTAGGACCTCCAAACATGCATCATAGCATGTGCACACGATGATAATAAATAACATTTTAAACAGTCTACTAGTCTAGTTATACTAAAATGAAGGTTTAGTGGTTCCATGGCAGTCGCTGTGAGGCTATCTTACCTAGTATAAATAGCTTCAAGAGTTTAGCTTTAAGTTGCTTTAGCTCATGGTGTCAGAGGCTTCTCTTCATGGTCCATGCCTCCCTCGATTCTGTGTCCCTGGTGAGGCTGCAAGAGCTCATGGTGGAGGCTGCCCACCAGGGACAGATGCCTGGCCAGGGGCATCTCCTCTGGGGTCTAGCATGATGGCTGGTGCCTCTCACATTAGGACAGTGTTCCCTGGCTTTGGGAATCCTCTGGACAGAGTCCTCACAGAAATGCTTGACTGCTTCACTGTCTCCCAGGTCCTTCTGGGTCTAATAAAGTCGTGGAGCACCCTGGTGCAACTCTGTTTAGCAGCAGATTTGGGTCAGGTTCATTGGTGGACAGACACTAGCACTGAAAAGTAGAGGTTCTCAGAAACAGGACATTAATTTCCTCTCAGTATCACCTGCTGGGGCTGAAGATATGGCTCAGTTGGTATGAGGACCTGACTTAGGTATGTATCTCCAGTACATACCTAAGAAGCTGGCTGTGGTGTTCTGTGTCTGTAACCCCAGCAATGGAGAAGAAGGGGATCCCTGGGTTTGCTGTAGCCAGTTGTGACCCCCGTACAGGGAATGAGTGTGGAGGTTGTGAAAAATTTGGTGACCAAAAAGGTCTGCGAACAATATAAAAAACAAAACTTACTTCAAAATCAATCCTGCTGTGATTCCAAGGTGTAATTGCCGCAGGCACCTTTGCTGCAGCTCAGGTTTGAACACCCAACACTGAACTGTTCACACCGTTTACACCCTTCACACCCTTCACACCACACAACCCCAGCAAACACTGCCCAACAACTCAGCACAATTCAGCATGTGTCTGGGTTGCATTAGAATGTATGATTAAAAGTTGCTGTCTGGGGGCTGGGAGGACAGCATACTTAGTAAAGGCTTTCCACACAAGCCTGAGGACTGAGTGTGAGCCTCAGCACCTGTGTGAACAGCAGCCAGTTCAGTGACATCCACATGTAAAGATGGCACTGTAGAGCCAAGACAGGCAGATCCCTGAGGCTCACTGGCCAGCCAGCTTAGCCTATCATTCAGATCAGTGAGAGACTGTCAAAAAAAAACAGGGTGGATGGCTCCTGTGGTGGTTTGAATATGTTTGGCCTAGGGAGTGGCTCTACTAAAAGGTGCAGCCTTGTTGGAGTAGGTGTGTCTCTGTGGGCGTAGCTTTAAGACCCTTATCCTAGCTGCCTAGAAGACTGTCTGCTCCTAAAGGCCTTAGAGGTCTTCAGATGCAGATGCAGAACTCTCAGCTCTCAGCATGCCTGCCTGAATGCTTCCATGCTCCCGTCTTGATGATATTGGACTAGACCTCTGAACCTGTAAGCCAGCCCCAATTAAATGTTTTCCTTATAAGAGTTGTGTTCCTCATGGTATCTATTTACAATAGGAAATCCTTAATTCAAATGGCTCCTCACCTCTGGAAAACACACACACACACACACACACACACACACACACACACACACACACAAAGGTCTTATACACTCCACTTACATGCATCCACATACATACATACACATATGCAAAAAGTCCTAGAGTTGACTTGAGTTTCATTTAAAAACTAACATTAAATTTATGAAAAAGAACATGCAATCTATGCATGAACAAAAGCTTAAAAATAAAAAACTAAAAATCATTAAATGAAGTTTGGTGGAATTAGAACACTTTCTAGGAATTTTTTAAATGGCCCCAAAACATACTTTTGCCACTTTGCAGTACATATTTATGTGAAGTGATGATCTCAGCACTGCTTATAAAGTCAAAATGCCTGTCAGCTCTGGAAACTGTTGAAGATGCTCTGTATTCTGCAACACCAGATATCCAGCCAAGATTTACAAGTGGTGTTATTAGTTTTGTTCTTTGGAGAGAGTTTCACTACGCAGCGCTGGCTGACCTGGAATTCATTTATGTAGACCAGGCTGGCCTGGAACTCACTCTGTAGACCAGGCTGGGCTGGAACTTGCAGCAATCCTCCTGCCTCTGCCTCCTGAGTGTTGGCATCACAGGCCTGCATGCTGTACCCTACTGAAATTTAATTCTTTTGTAAAAATAAACACCTTCATGTAGTGGTGAATTGTTTGAACCACTTTGGTTCCCAGTGTGCATGTGCTGCACCTTCCCAAGAGCTCTCTGGATTCAGAAATGAAAGACACACACACACACACACACACACACACACACACACACACACCAGCTAATTTTGATATGTCTTGACTAGCTCAATGGACTGGCACTTCTAAACCTCCCCATAGCTAGTATAGCACACTTCCCTCCGGTATTCCTGGCTTAATGCCTTCTAAATCTATATTTTATCTTTGCTGCCCTGTTACTTTCTGGGTAGGCCTCCTTCCCCCATAGGGCCAGATTCCCTTTCTACCTACATTGTTGGATGCTTTCTCTCCTGCAGCTCTTAAATCGGATCCTCCTCCTTCCAAGTTATGGTGATTCCCCTCTTGGTCCCTTGCCTGCACAATCTAAAAGTCCTGCCTCCATCTCCCTGCCCAGCCATTGGCTGTATGGCAAATCTTTTTACCAATTGAAGTCAGCTGGGGACAGGGACCCTCGGGTCTGGGAAGCGTGGCTTTAAGGAGCTGAATTAAGATAAAGCATTAGAACCAATTCCCAACACCTTCATCTCATTAGTATGTAAATTTGTCTTTTTTTTTTTTTTTTTTTATTTTTTTTTTTTGGTTTTTTTGAGACAGGGTTTCTCTGTAGCCCTGGCCGTCCTGGTACTCACTTTGTAGACCAGGCTGGCCTCGAACTCAGAAATCCACCTGCCTCTGCCTCCCAAGTGCTGGGATTAAAGGCGTGGGCCACCACCGCCCGGCAATTTGTCTTTATTTTTAATACATGAAAAATTATATGTATCCAAAATTGTTTTTAAACTAATTTCTTTTTAAAATTAACATTATACACATTTTATTTTATATACTTGTTATATGTATGGGTGTTTTGCCTGCATGTATGTCTGTGTGCCACATGTGTGAAGGTGCTTCCAAGACCAGAAGAGGGCACTGGATTTCCTGGATCTGGAGTTAGGTCACAGTTGTGAGTCATCATGTGGGTTCTGGGAACCTAACCTGTGTCCTTTGGAAGAGGAGCCAGTGTTCTTAACCCCTGAGCCATGTCTCCAGTCCTTCATAGTTTTTGTTTCTTTTAAGCCTTATTTATGGGGCTAGGTAGGAATTGCTCACTTTAGTAGCGCATATGCTAGAAATGGAAGTGTACAGAGATTATCGTGACTCCTGCACAAGTATAATGTGCCATTTGTGAGGCATCCATGAGGAAGGAAGGGAGGGAGGGAGGGGGGAAGGGAGGGAGGGACAGAGGGAGGGAGGGAGGGAGGGAGAGATAAGTTGCAGTGTAAATGTGAGGTCAGAGAACAACTTTTGGAGTCAGTTCTGTCCCAGCATGTGGGGCGTGGGGAATAACTCAGCTGTCAGGCTTGGCAGTGACTGCCTTTCCCTGCTGGGCGCCGCACTGGCCCTCCAGTGGGATTTGTAATTTCAAATGCCCAGGAAGCTGGGAAGAAGGCTCACTGTGTAAGAATGCTTACTGGACAAGCATGAGGACGTAGGTTTGGATTTCCAGAACTCATGTGAAAAGATGTGGACTGTGTGCCAGCACAGAGACTGTGTTGTGTGTCAGAGGCAGAGACAGGGGACTCCTGGGGCTTTTTGTCTATCAGCCTAGCTCCAGGTTCAGTGATAAACCTTATCTCAAAGGAATAATGGCAGAAGAGTTATAAAGCAGGACACCTGATATCTTCATCTGGTCTCTGTACATGTACATAGTGGGTCTATGCACACACCCCCAAACCCAAACCCACATAAACACACACACGCGTGCAGACACACACACACACACACACACACACACACCCCTATCAAATTGCATGTGAAGTTTTTGTCTGTTTGCATGCATTTTTGTGATACCTACCACACTGGACATAACAGGTACTGGGAACCAAACCAGGACTTCTGCAAGAGCAACACGTGCTCTTAACGACTGAGCCATTTCAGTGGACCATACTCTCATCTCTCTTAATATAATTTAGGCTGTAGTTGGTTCTTTAAATCTCTTAGCCATCTGGCCATTGGTTTCCTACAGCATCCCCCCACAGAACACACCCATTTACTTCCTTGGTCCTAAGACGACTGGAGGTCAGCTTTGGAGAAAACTGCATGGTCCTGGTGCTTTCTCCCTCAGGCCTTGCAGAACCTGGCTCATAGCCAGTGGGAGATAAGGACTTAGCTAACCAAGTTTAGCCTTGTGCCCTGGTAAAGTAGAAGAAAGGTTTTAGGATGACCAAGATACCCTTCATTATCAACCTGCCACAACCCAGAGCAATTGTTCTCAACCTGTGGGTTACAACCCCCATGGGGGCTAAATATCAAATATCCTGCATTTGAGATATTTATATTATTCTTCACAGTAGCAAAATGATAGTTATGAAGTAGCAATAAAATGATTTTATGGTTGGGGTTACCACACAGTGAGGAATGTCTGTGAGGGCCTGTCTTGATTGATATAGGAGAGCTGGGTCCACTGTGGGCGGCACTATCCCTAGGCAGGTGTTCATGGGCTGTATATTAAAGCTAGCTAAGCGTGGTCCTGTTAGTGATAAACCAGAGATTACGCCAACAAGCAAGCAGTAGCCCTCCATGTTTTCTGCTTTTGAGTTCCTGCCTTGACTTCCCTCTACGATGGACTGTGATATGGAAATGAAGTCAAATAAATCCTTTCATCTCTATTTTGCCTTTGTTCAGAGCATTTGTGATAGCAACATAAAGGAAACTAGAACATGACAAGGGAAGATCTGCAGACTGCTTGCAGCCCTGTGACCCTGAGTTCCTCTGCTTGAAACTCTTAGCAGACACAAGGCCAGCCCTGAGATAGGCATCAGCTGTGGAATGGTCAGGGCAGGGAGTGGCATAAGCCTCAGGCATCCCTTGCAGTGGTGCACCCTACTGCCTGTTAGTTCCCCCATCCCAGTCTCTCCTGTTTAACCCTCTCAGACTTCCTGGCACATCCTATGTACCCATTGTTTGGGCTATTTTTTCTTTTTAATTTATTGTGTATGAGTGTATGTATGAGTAGAGGTCAGAGGACTTTTGGGACTCAGTTCTGTTCATCCACCATGGATTCTGAGTGTTAAACTGAGATTACCAGACCTAGTTTCAAGTACCTTTACCTAATGAACAATCCCACAGACCCTGGGTTCAGTTTTAAATGGTAGTTACAAGGATCCTATCTTTCCTTCTCTTTCTTCCTCTTCCTCTCTTCTCCCTTCCTTTCCCTTTTCTCTTTTTTCTTCTCCCCTCCTTCTATCCCCTTCCTTTCCCTCCTTTCCCTCCCTTTTCCCCCTTTCCCTCCCCTCTTTTCTTTATTCTCTTATCTTCCCTCTCCTCCCCTTGTCTCCCTCACCTCCCTAACTCCCCCTCACCCAGCTCAGCTCAGCTCAGCTTGTGACCAGACGCTTCTGCTACCATCTTGTTGACTCTTTTTTTCTTGTTTTGTTTTTCAAGACAGGGTTTCTCTGTGTAGCCCTGGCTGTCCTGGAACTCACTCTGTAGACCAGGCTGGCCTCAAACTCAGAAAATCCACCCGCCTCTACCTCCTAAGTGCTGGGATTAAAGGCGTACGCCACCACTTCCTCCTGGCCTTCTGCTACCATCTTGTGTTATCGATACTGAGCAGTAGATAGTAAATTATATATTTGATTCCTTCTGGCACTCCTGCTTAGGTGTACAGGCTGTATTAATCCAGGTTCTCTCTAGAAGCAGAACTATAGGAGGAATATATATTATATAAGTGGAATTTACTCCATTGCCTTACGGTCAGGCAGGGGTCTGACTATTCCAACATTGGCCGTCTCCCAATAGAAAGTCTAAGAATCCAATAGTTGTTTGGTCCACAAAGCTGGATGTCTCAGCTGGTGTCCAGTATCCACTGGACCCTGAAGAAGTAGATTCTAATGCCAGTGAAGGAATGAGCTTGCCAGAAGGGATTCTTCTGTGTCCTGTATACAGAAGCTGTGGTCCAGGTTTGAGGTGGGCCTTCCACCTCAGAAGATCTGGACTTAGGGTGGGTCTTCTTGACTGGAATGATCCACTCAAGAAAAATCCCCCACAGGGATGCCCTACAGGTTGGGTTAAGTCCCCATGTGGTCAAGCTGACAACAAAGAGCACCATCATGGAGGTTTTTTGAGAAATTTGCACTTTATTTGGAGATGGGTTGTGGTGCCAGGAAAGATTATTTTGGATCTCTGTGGGTTTGAAGCCAGCCTGGTCTACATGGTTCAGGACATCCAGGGTTATGCAGAGAGACCCTGTCAAAAGAAACAAAAATAAAAAAAAGTACATTTTTATTCTTTGAGAATTTCATACATGCATCCAGTTTTGATTATATTCCCCCCAACTCCTCCACTTAACTCCTCTCAGATCTACTCCCACACCCTCCCCACTTCATGCTCTGCCTTAGTCACTGTTCTATTCCTGTGACGAGATCTCATGACCAAGGCAACTCTTATAAGGAAAGCATTTAATTGGGGCTGGCCCACAGTTTCAGAGGGTTGGTTCATTATCATCATGGTGGGAGCATGGTGGCAGGCAGGCCGGCATCATGTTGGGACATCATGTCGATGTAAAGCTGAGAGCTTTACATTCTGATCTACAGGCAAAAAGAGAGACACTGGGTCTGATGTGGGCTCTTGAAACCTCAAAGCCTACTCCTTGGGATACAGCTCCTCCAAAACCAAAGCTCCTAATCTTTACAAAGAGTTCACCAATATGGCACTAAGTATGCAAATATACAAGTCTCATTCATTCAAACTACCCCACTATATATCATTTAAAAAATATACTCCACTGATTACAATCTGTGCTGGTTTGATACTCACAGGTGTTCAGTCAGCTACTGGAGCACGGTCAACTTACAGAGACTACACCCTTAAAGAAAATAGACTTTCTCTTTACCAGAAGCCATCAACTATCAATAACTCCTTTGCTAGGGGTTGGGACTTATCAGTTCGCGTCCATGCTGGAATGTTAATTGGCTCCATCTTGTACAGGTCATGTGTAAGCAATTGGAACTGCTGTGAGCTCACGAGTGCAGCAGCCCATCATGTCAAGAAGATGCTATTTTGTCCCCTCCCTCCTGCCTCTTCTTCAGTGATTGTCCCTCAGCCTTGGGGGATGTCCCAGTTATGGATGAGCTGACACTTATCCTCTGCCCTTAGACTAGCTGTGAGCTTTCAAGTTACCATCGATGCAGTAAAAAACTTCTCAGTGAAGTCTGAGAGCTGCACTAATCTATAGGTAGAGATGGGAATTTAGAAAATGACTTGATACTGTGTCTATTTATCAAAATAATAGCAGTTTCATCCATGAAGTCTATAAGCTCCCCAGCCATCTGATCTTGGCCAAATTTACAGTACCAGACCTGGGTTTCCTCCTGTTGGTAGGCTGGATCTTCACTCTAACAGGAAAGCAGTTGGTCACCCCTATAACGTCCATACCACTCTGGCATCCACAGGCAAATCTTGCCATATAGGTTGCTATTATAGCTCACAGTTGTCTTAGTCAGGGTTTCTATTCCTGCACAAACATCATGACCAAGAAGCAAATTGGGGAGGAAAAGGATTATTCAGCTTACACTTCTATTGCTTTTCATCACCAAAGGAAGTCAGGACTGGAACTCAAGCAGGTCAGGAAGCAGGAGCTGATGCAGAGGCCATGGAGGGATGTTCCTTACTGGCTTGGTTGCTCTGGCTTCCTCAGCCTGCTCTCTTATAGAGCCCAGGGATGGCACCACTCACAATGGGACCCTACCCCCTTGATCACTAGTTGAGAAAATGCCTTACAGCTGGATCTCGTGGAGGCATTTCATCAAGGGAGGCTCCTTTCTCTGTGATAACTCCAGCTTGTGTCAAGTTGACACACCAAACCCAGCCAGTACAACAACCAAGTAGAACTATTGATGGCATTTCTCTCCCAAGCAGCCTGTGCGTCACCTTCTGCTACTATGATAGCTAGCCAGTGGGGAGGAAGCTTTATAATCAGTATGTGCTTCATTTCTCCCTGTCCTGTGACCTTTGTGGCTTCTTCAGAATACTGTCTCACTTACCATCAAGTTCTGGTGGTCAACCAAGAGCAATGGCAATATCCTGAGTTGTTTTTGGAGGGAGGGGGGTCTGTGGGACACCTTTTGTTTATTTTTTTGATACAGCGTCTCATGTAGCATAGGATGGCCTCGAACTCACTGAGCTTAGCCCCGGATTCCCAGTTCTCATGCTTTCACCTCTGGAGTAACAGGATTACAGATGTGCACCACCTACCTAGCTCCCACTTCCCTCTTTGTTCCCTTATTTCCCATGACTCTCTGACTCTGACTTGCCTCCCCCACTCTCCAGGCCTGCACTTTTGCTTCCTACTCATCCCTGCTCAGGGCTTTCCAGCAAGCCCAGAGGGGCCAGGTGCCATTCTCACCAGTAGTCTGCTGCTAAAACATGCCTCCCAGTACATGTGTGTGCAGAGGGCCTCTAGAGACCACACCCCTGGGATGTAGAGAGAGCCTCATAGCACTTCTTTGAGGCATGCTGGCTGTAGGCAGGAAGGCTGGTGATGGGGAGTTGGGAAGCAGCATGGTTGGCTAGGCTGCTCCTAGCCTGGGGCTTCAGGCAGGGGCCACCGCCTAGTAGCCTCCCCAGAGCCAGTTGGGCCCCTCAGAGCTTTTTACATGCAGGGGCTGGCTGCCTGTTTGTTCCTGGTTGAAAAGACTTCCTGCCAAGCTCACTCAGCACTGACCTCCCAGCACCCCCTCCTCAAGGGCCTTCTGCCAAGCACCATAATATAGTGGCTGGAGAGGAGGCCATTGCGGGGAGACATTTCTTCCGAGCCCCAAGCCTCCCTGAACAGCCCCCAGAGCAGACAGCTCCTGTGGCCTCTCCACACAGGTGGCTGGGGCCTTGTCCATCCCACAGGACCTTTGAGCAAGACTTAGGTCAACTCTAGCATAGAGGCCCAGAGTTAAAGCTGTTCCTTCTAGCTTTCTCCAGCTAGGCCCTCAGGCCTGTCTGCAGGAACTTTGGCTCTCCTTCCTCCTCACACTTTTTTGCCAAGCTCAGGGCTTTATTGGAACTGATTCTTTTGGCTTGAGGCTGCCTTTGATGACTGTGTCAAATGAGATGGAACCTGGCCAGGTTGTTATAGGAACTCAGGAGAATCCCTGGGGTGAGAGAAATAATGAGAATCCAAGGCCTTTTACGGCATTTCTCTAGAAAGTAGAGCATGCATTGTCCAGGTCTTTAGAGGTGTAGGCAGCAGGGGGAAGCCACTCAGCCTTGGGGGGCCCTGAGCACCCTTGGAGTTTTGGGGGTGCTTGTGGTCCGGGGTATCTGGCAAAGGTTTTGTTGTTGTTGTTTTTGTTTCTATTTTTGTTTTGTTTTTGAGACTGGGTTTCTCTGAGTAGCCCTGGCTGTCCTGAAACTCACTCTGTAGACCAGGCTGGCCTCGAACTCAGAAATTCTGGCAAAGGTTTTATGAAACGTAGTTCAAGTGCTAAATCCTGAACTTCTCCTTATGCAGCCTAAGTGAATTGAAACAATGTGGTCCAGTTTGATTGACACACAGGCTAATTGTGTGCACCTGCTGTCCTAGCGCTTAGAAAGTTGAGGCAGGATTGTCCACAAGTTAGAGGCCAGCTATATGGTGAAATCTAGGGTAGCCTGGGCTACAAAGTGAAGCCCTACCCCCAAACAAACAAACAACAACAATAAAATGAAAACAAAAACAAAGGAAGGAAAGAAAAAAAGTTCAGAGTCTGGAAGAAAAGTCAAGCTTTTGCTGTGTGGTGTTTGCGGACTGGGAATGAGTTTTTAGGTTTTCCTGCTTCTTTTGTGAGCTGCCATGTGGGTGATGGGAATTGAACCTGGGTCCTTGGGAAGAAGCAGTCAGTGCTCTTAACCACTGAGCCATCTTTCCAGACCCCTTTCCTCTTTCTTTTGATGTCTTCATTTCCCCTTTTTCTTTCTCCTCTTTCATCGTCAAACTTGAGATCCCGCTTCAGCTTCCTGGGCGCTCTGATTTCAAGCATGTACCACTGCACTCAGTTTCTTTGTTGTTAGTTTTAAAAACTTTTATGTGTGGGGGAGTTTGTGTGTGGGAGTGCAGTGCCCATGGAGGCCAGAAGAGGTCCTTAGATCCTCTGGAATTGGAATTACAGGTGTGTGTGAGCCCTCTGACACAGTTGCTGGGGATCAAACTTGGGTCCTCTGTAAAAGCAGTATGTTTGCTTAAGCACCTCTCTAGCTCCCATTCTGTTTTATGAAGCAGGGTCTTACTCTGTGACCCAGGCTGTTCTTTGGCTCATTGTTTGGCCCATGCTGGCCTTGGACTCCTGATCCTCCTTCCTCCACCTCTCACATGCTATGATTGCAAGTGTGTCCACCATGTATCATTCTGGCTGATGTGTTCTTTAAACATCATAAATTGTTTACATATTTGGAGAAGAGGGGAGCAGGCAGGTGGGGAAGAAAGCAAAGTATCCACTTCGAAAATAGACAGATTCAGGAAGAGATGTGGTAGGTGAGTGTGTACTGTGGTTGGTGGAGGAGTGGCTTGGCTGGAGCAGTGTCCTAAGGCTTCTGAGTCTTTCCTGAGCTGATCGAGTTTCCTTACAGTATGGAGGGTGTTTCTAAGAGAGGGACCATCTCGAGAGCAAGGTGAAAGTGCAAGACTTGACGGTCTAGCCTCAGGTTAGACCTCCTCATATATACCACTCTCACCCTCTGGGTGTTGAAACAGTCACAAAATCTGTCTGGAATCAAGGCGATGGCACTGTCGGGGGTTTTAATAGGTATCCCCTCCCCCCATAGACTCATGTGTTTCAGTGCTTGGCTTATGGGGAATGGCACGATTAGAAGATATGGCCTTGGGCCTGGTGAGATGGCTCAGCAGGTAAGAGCACTGACTGTTCTTCTGAAGGTCCTGAGTTCAAATCCCAGCAACCACATGGTGGCTCACAACCATCTGTAATGAGATCTGATGCCCTCTTCTGGTGCTGTCTGAAGACAGCGACAGTGTACTTATTTATAATAATAAATAAATCTTAAAAAAAAAAAAAGGTATGGCCTTGTTGGAGTAAGTGTGGCCTTGTTGGAGAAAGTGTGTCACTATGGGGATGGGCTTTTATACTCAAGCTCCATCTAGTACGGACCACCAGTCTTCTCCTGGCTGCATTTGAATCAAGAGGTCTTGGTTCCTCCAGCACCATATCTGCCTGCATGCTCCCATGCTTCCTGCCGTGACGATGATGGACTAAAACCTCTGAAAATGTAAAGCAGCCGTAGTTAAACGTCTTCCTTTATAAGAGCTGCCTTGGTCATGGTGGTTTTTCACAACAGTGAAACTCTTAACTCAGCCACATAGACTTGGATATGGAATAGATATGGAAACATTCTAGAAGACTCTGGGAGATTTGGATAAGGGGGTGACTACCTTTAGAAGGTCCATTTGCCGGCAAGAGTCATCTATATTGTAAGGTAGTCATGGTTTTCTAATGTCCTCCTGCCCCCATACCTCCCCCATCAATTTTGTATAGCATGGGCTGTACTTGAACTTCCTGTGTAACCAAGGCTGTGTAACTTGGATCTTCCTGCCTCCGCCTCTGCAGGGCTAGGATTACAGATGTACACCACCCTCCTTTCAGCTTACTCTTTAAACTGCTACATATTCTCTCTTCTTCCATCCCTTCCTTCCTTCCTTCCCTCCTTCCTTCCTTCCTTCCTTCCTTCCTTCCTTCCTTCCTTCCTTTCTTCCCTCCTTCCTTCCTCTTCTCCTTTCCGTGCTCCTTCTGTTTGGTTTCTTGTGTAGCCCAGGCTGCCTTCAGATTTACTATGTCATCAGAGCTGCTTTGAACTCCTGATCCTTCTGGTTCCACCTCACAAGTGCTGGCATTGGGTGTATGCTACCACCTAGGAAGTAAATTATCATTCTCTGTCTTTGTCCTGTTCCTCCCCTGCCCCTGCCCTCCTTCCAGGGGGAGGAGGGCAGGGTGGGGGCAGGCTGTGCAGCCCTCACTGGCTGGAACTGACTATGCAGACCAGGCTAGCTACAAACTCACAGAGACCTGCCTGCCTCCTCCTCCTGAATGCTGGGATTTAAAACTGTGTCACAGCACCTGGCTTGTTTGCCTCTTTTTGAGACAGAGTCTCACTGTTTAGTGCATACTAGCTGGGAACACAGTTTGTGACTCAAACTGGGCTGGAAGTCAGGGTTCCGCCACCTCTGTCTATAATGCTGGTATCAACTGGTACTGCAGACAAACACCGCTACTCCTGGCAAGTTATTGTGTGGTGTTTTATTGAGCACATATAGTCCACTTTACTTATTTACACTTCCATTAGTTACCTGTAGTCTTGGCCATGTTTGAGAGCTGTTGCAAACATCGTTATTCAAGTCTCTTAGTGAATGAAGACTGCTTTCTATACCCACTGTTCTTTGTTAAAAAAATGAAGTCAACCCTCCTCCATATCTGTCAGATATTGTAGCCATAAGTACTCAAGTAGGAAATTTGTTGGCATTTTTTAAAAAAAATTACTCTGTGTGTGTGTGTGTGTGTGTGTGTGGGTGTGGGTGTGGGTGTGTGTGTGTGTGTGTGTGTGTGGATGTGTGTGTGTGTGTGTGTGTATGGATGTGTGTGTGTGTGTGTATGGGGGTGTGTATGTGTGTGTGTGTGTGTGTGTGTGTGTGTGTGTGTGTATGGGTGTGTAGGCCAGAGCTCAGCCTCAGATGTGGTTCTCCAGGTGCTGATCTTTTGTTTTGAGAGAGGGTTTCTCGTTGGCCTGGAGTTCACCAAGCAGGCTATGCTGTCTACCCAGAAAGCCTCAGGAATTCCTGTTTCAACTCCTCTAGCTCTGGGATTCCAAGTATGCACTACCTCACTTTTGTGTTTTAGTGCATTCTAGGGATTCGAACCCATGTCTTTGTGCTTGCATGCAAGCGCTTTACTAAGCTATCTCCTGAATTTTAGTTCAGTTTCTGGTTGGGCTGGTCTGATCTGTTGTATATCATACCATGCTGTTGAGCCAGGTCCCTGTGGAAGGACATTTAGGCAGGACCCTTCCTACTGTTCCATGTGTGTTCTGAGAGCTGTGGCTATGCACCGTGCACACTGTCACTCTGGCTGATGCTGAGGTAGTCTCATGAAGGAAGAACTTTCAGGAGTACTGGTCTGATGTCTTTTTTTTTTTTTTCCTCTACAGAAACGTCTCAGAGAGGCTGTGCAACTGCTGGAGGATTACAAGCATGGCACCCTACGCCCAGGTGTTACCAATGAACAGGTACCAGGGGTAGGCAGAGGCAGGGGGAGATGATCCCAGAATCTTGTGGCTATTATGCGAAGTTCTCCTTTTTGTTCAGAAACTTGACTTCAAAACTTTATTCCATATTTTTTAAAGAAATGTTTGCACATAGTTCAAAAAGGTCCTTGCAATAGCAACAACAACAACAACAACAACAACAACAATAATAATCATTGTGTTGCACCTTTGTTGCACCTCCCTCCCCAGGCTATTCCTGGTCACCAGAAGCAGCTCCTTTCAGTGGAATCTCAGCTATAGATCTGTATTTACATGTCTAAATCTGTACTCATTCATCTGAACTGCTGTCTCTCAGCTATTTGGCTCTGTAGGTGATGGGACTGTCTTATCCTCCACGTCTGTAAAGACCTATCTTCCTTCTGGTCTACCTTCCTCCCCAAGTATTTAATTGTGATTTTGAGATCTGTATTTCAGCTGCTATCATTTCAGTTATTAAATAACAGTCGCCGACCAGTCAAATTGTTTGTATCATGGCTGTTTTTTGTTTTTGTTTTTGTTTTTTTTCCAACTTTATGTTTTATCTGGAGTCATATTAGTGAGGGTTCTCTAGAGCCACAGAATTTATGGGTAGTCTCTATATAGTAAAGGAATTTGTTGATGACTTACAGTCTGTAGTCCAACTCCCAACAATCAACTCCCAACAATGGTCGGCAGCAGCTGTGAATGGAAGTCCAAGGATCTAGCAGTTGCTCAGTCCCACAAGGCAAGCAGGTGAAAGAGAGAGCCTTCCTTCTTCCAATGTCCTTATATAGGTCTGCAGCAAAAGGTGTGGCCCAGATTAAAGGTGTGTGCCACCATACCTTTAATTCCAGATGACCTTGAACTCAGAGATCATCCTGTCTTAATCTTCTGGGGTTCATAGCCATGAATTCTAGATATAGTCAAGTTGACAACCAGGGATAGCCACTACAGGAGTTAATCATCGCCTATGTTTTTCACTGATAAGCTTTCTTCCACTTCTAGCTCTGGCTGCTTCTTCTGCAGTCCATATTTCAGTGCCTCCTTTTACTTTGGAGGCCCTGCCTTCCATTGCCAGTTTCTCTTTTCTTCAGCCAGCCAGTCTGGGCCTCTCTTTTCTTTGTGTGTCCTGTAGTTTTGGTGAAGTCCTTTTCGTAGCTCCCTGAAAGGGGTGGATAAGAAGAATGTTTAAATGTTTGGAGTGCTTTGTTATTGTTGTTTTTTAGATAGGGTCTCACTATGCAGCTTTGGCTCACTTGAAACTCATCATGTAGACAAGGCTAGCCTCAAATACGAAGACCCACCTTAAAGGAATGTGCTACCACTCAAACTTACCAGACCACTGGGTGAGAAAGTCCTAGGTCAACAATTATCTTTCTCCTCATAATTTTGAAGACTACTGCTTATTTTTCTCTGACCTATAGTATGGCTTTTGCCTTTAATTTCTGATATTTTTGAAGATTGTCTACGTTCTTTCTCTGGAGTTATTTTTGATCCTCTATCCCTTCTTCTCTGTATACGCTCCACTCTGCGTCTTCTCTCCTCCTCTTCTTCCTTCCTTCCTTTTTTTTTTTTTTTCGTTGTTGTTGAGAGGGTCTTATGTAGCCCAGGATGGCTCTCAATATTGCTGTATAGACAAAGATGACCTTGATCTCTTTTTTTAAAAAAAAGATTTATTTATTATATATAAGTACACTGTAGCTGTCTTCAGACACACCAGTAGAGGGCATCAGATCTCATTACAGATGGTTGTGAGCCACTATGTGATTGCTGGAATTTGAACTCAGGACCTCTGGAAGAGAAGTCAGTGCTCTTAACTACTGAGTCATCTCTCCAGCCTGACCTTGAACTCTTGATACTCTCAATTTCAAATTCTCTCCATTTCAAAAGTGCTTAGAGCTTGGATTATAGGCTCCCACCCTCCTTTTTATTTTATTTCACTTTCTTTGTTTTTTTTTTTTAGACAGCATCTCACTTTTTAGCTCAGCCTCGCTGTAAACTCAGTAGTCCTTGTGCCTCAGCCTCTTGCATACCGGGATCACAGGCGTACGTTTCCATGCCCAACTTATCCAAAGTCTTTTAAACATCATCATGGTGATTCCCTTAAATCTGAAAGTTCTTAGCAGTCCTGGCAAACATGTTTATATGTTATTGTTGAGACAGGGTCTCACTATGGAACTGGTTAGCCTTGAACTCAAGGTAATCCTCCTGCCTCTGGAGTATATTCAGCTATACTGATTTTTTTAAAATTTCTTATCATTCTGCAACTCTTAGACTTAAGATATTAGATGTGTTCTGTGTGACCATGTGTCCATTGTATGCACTTGTTAGTGTGTGCATGTGTGTGTGTGTGCAGATGCATACATATGGGCAGTAGTAATGTGTGGAAGACAGATGGTATCTTTTTTTTGTTTTGTTTTTTCGAGACAGGGTTTCTCTGTGTAGTCCGGCTGTCCTGGAACTCACTCTGTAGACCAGGCTGGCCTCGAACTCAGAAATCCGCCTGCCTCTGCCTCCCAAGTGCTGGGATTAAAGGCATGCGCCACCACCACC
>JADRCD010218353.1:0-32569 GCA_019843815.1 Montemys delectorum | reverse complement strand
CAGTCTAAGGTTTGAAACCTAAGCTTGTCTCAAAACTAAAACAAACAGCAAGAAAAATGAATAGAAACTAACTGATTTTACTTGGGATTTTTTTTTTATCATTTCCTAGAATATGTTGGAGTATAAGTGACCACTAGATATTAAGGATAGAACTGTCAACTTTTAGAAGCTTGATTTGTTGGGAAAATAAAAATGTATCTAAAAGCAAATCTGCTGACACAGAGAATGTCTCCCCAGAGGCAGAAGAGAAACAAAATAATTTTGCTTCTGAAAAAAAATTGTCTCATAGGATTTTAAATGTAACTGTGCTAATTTTATATATTAATTTGGAAGATAGATTTATAAAAGTAGTAATTTTATCTTGAAAAAATATATGTTTTCATTTATTCATATCATTTATGTTCAGTAAAACTTGACTGTTTTCTGAATAGTTGTACCGTAGCTTTTTATTGGCTTGACTCTCAGGTCTATAGGGTCAGCATCTCAGCATCAGCAACATCATCTCATCATCATCAGCATCTCAGCTTCAGGATCTTAGCATCAGCATCATCTACTCTTACTATGTATGGTTTTCTTTCATTATTCTGCTCATTTAGTGTATATAAGAAAATAGCTGCTAAATTATTTTCCTGTTTAAAGCACCTTCTTACCAAGTAATCTAACTGGTTCTTGAGGTTGCTTTCAGTTGTTTCAAGTGCTCTAAGTTAATAATCAAGTCACTCCCCACCAAATAATAATAAAAAGTTTCTACATTTTAGTTGTCATATAGTTCTATAATGATGTAGAACAGTAGATGTATGAATGCTTTATTTCTCATTATCATGGAGAGGGCTTACTATCTGATGCTTGGTCATCAGCCTGTGATGTTAGTTGGGGGTTATTGGTAGAGTCTTTTAGACAAAGAGTCTGGCGGAGGGAAGTTAGGTAACTGGGGAAAGCTCTTGAAGGGATGTTCTGGCCACAGTTCCCTCATTCTCTATTTGCTTTCTGGCTGCTGTAGATGAACAGCTGTCTCTGCCACATGTCACAACATGCCTTGCTTTGCCACAGCTCTCAAATCAGAAAGTTGACTGAGTATAGATTGAAACTTTCAAATTCGTAAGTATAAAAATAAAGATTTCCTCTTTATAATTTAATAATTTCAGGTATTTTATTTTAGGAAGAGATACCTGGTACCATATATAACATCAACTGAATTGAAAGTTTTACTATACTAAATTTTATCATTTTCTACTAAAAATATCTACAACTACTAATTTCTTTTGAAATGGCATTTTGCTACGTAGCCCAGAATAACATTGAAATTGTAATCCTCCTGTCTCTTCCTTCTGAGTGCTAACATTGCTAGTCTGAGCTACTACACCTTACTAAAAATGTCAGGGATGTCAAGATTTTGAATGAAATCAACCTAAGGTTATATAATACATTTAGTATTTGAAATCCTAATGTTAGAGCTTAATTAATTTTTTTCTTTAATAATAAAATGTTGAACTTGTAGGTTTTTCCTATCGATTGTACCTTTGGCCAAACAGTGCACACAATAGGTGACTGGGAAGTGCTGCTTACGACATTGTCTTTATCTGCATCCTTTGGCTTTAATGCTAGAGGCCAAAGGAAGACGTTCTAGTTTCTATTTTCTTTTGCTATTTTGTTCGTTGTGGTTTTAATTTTAATGTTATAGGTATATTATTTAACTTTAAAATATTCTTATTTCTCTTTGACTATTTTATATAATCTACTGTAATAATCTTGTTAATTTTCTCTTGCCTTACATATCACTTCAGTGCATACGTAGTCTTTTTATACTCATTGTAGATACTCTTTTTTTGGATAATGATGGATCTGTCTAATTTAGTAACTTTTCCTGCTGTTATTGCTGCTTTTTGCATTAGTATTACCCTTTATTTTCTTTGTTTGCACATCCCTGGCATATCCCTGCTGTCCTATGTTGCTCTTAGAAAAGAGCTTTTCAATCATTTTTGTTCAAAAGCATCTGTTATAAATAGCAGGGCCACATAAATTTGCTGTTTGCCTAATGCTCCTAGATTTTACGGAGATGCTTTATCTTTTTCACATGCATTGGTCTTATTTTTGCCATTTTAATTTATGCATGTTCCCCAAACCCTGTCTCTATTTCTCCAACATTATTCTATTTAACCCAATCTTTCCCTGTTTGTAACTTAACTATTTTCAGTCTCCTTATGGTTTTATTTCTCTTTAACACATTTATTTGTTTGTTTATGATAGAAGGAATCCTATAGAATGCATGCAGAGGTCAGAGGACAACTTACAGGAGTTGGTTCTCTCTTTCTCTCATGTGAATCCTGGAGATTCAGAGTAGGTTCTCAGGACTGGCAACAAGTGCCTTTATCTAACAGTGCTAAGTCATCTGACCAGCCCATGACTGGATTTTCTTATTTGAAGAGTTTAAATTTAAACTTATTTTCCCAGAAAAAAAATTCTCAGTCACATCCTCCATCAAGAGTCCCGTGTCACACACACCACCATTCTTCTTCCACTTTGCCAACTCTTCAAAGTATGCTTATGTAATGGGTTATAATGATTTTCCATTTGATAGGCCCTAGGATCATTGATGGAAGGGGCTGAGAAGACTTCTCTGCCCTCCCGAACTGTATCCCCTCAAACTACAAGCTCAAAGAAACCCTTCTCCTTTAAGTTGTTCTTGTTAGGGTATAGTACCACAGAAATGAGAAAAAGAGGACCATTTAAACGTATTTTCTACATTGGAAAAGATTTTTAAAAGTCATTTTGGACATTTGCATATGCTAGTTACTGTTCTCTTGCTATGGTAAATGCCATGATGAAATGTGGCTCATGGGAGGAGACTTTTGCCTTCTGGTTCCAGGTGAGGGAGAGGCCACATTGGTGGGGTTGACATGTTTAGCAGGCAGCAGGAACAGGAAATCAAGAGAGAAAATCTCAATCACACAGGAAGCAGACAGAGTGACCTGGGGGTGGGCTGACGCTATAAGCTCTCAAAGCCCGCTCCCTAGTGACATGCTTCCGCCAACCCCTCCTAAAGGTTCCCTAACCTTCCCAGACAGCACCACCAACAGGGTGTGTGAATAAGTGAGCCTGTGCAGTGCTGCTTCCCACTCAGACCTCCACAGTACTGTTTCAGAGTCTTTTTGCAAACTGACTATGTAGGTTTTAAAGATAAGTGATCAGAAAGTGGTTTCATATCGGTAATCACAGGTTTTTACTGAGACATATTTACATTTGAGTTTTCTTTATGAGTTTAAACATTTATAAATTCTCAGCATGCTGGAGTGGTCTTACACATGTTTTTCAACAAGAGCACAGGATTAGCCATTCTCTGCTAATGTGGCTGGAGCCATGGGTGGCTCTGTGAGTACTCTGGTTGGTGGTTTAGTCCCTGGGAGCTCTGGGGGTGACGGGGGTGGGGGGGGCGTTGTTGTCTAAGACAGGTCTTAACTCAACTAGGTAGGTCTTACATTCAGGATTTTGCCTTAGCTTCTTGATTCCTGGGAGAGCAGGCATGTACCTCAGTATTTAAGACCTGGCTGGGCTGACATATCTTCATGAAAACCCGTGTTTAGAAGAGGTGGTCTTCACATGCCTCTGACTATGTACCCCCCAAATACTTAGCTTTCCCATTTCATTTTAGTTTCAAGCACATTTTTAAGAGTTCAAAAAACCGTCTATACACATCATTCTGATTAACAGTCTGCTTAATAATGGGATGCCAACATGTTCCCAGGTGTTTCTGCTTCAGAAAAGAGTAAAGTATGAGGACATACATTGTGAGGTCCAGGGCTAACTACCTGCATTTGGGCTCATTGGCATCTCATGTTGATGCTCAAATAGCCATCCCCCCCCCCAAAAAAATAAGACATACACAAAACCATATACTATTCCTCCAAAATACAGGCACACACAAAACCATATACCAAAAAGCTAGAGAGGAAATATCTATAGGAAACAGGGATGTTACATGAAACAGTCCCCAAACAGAAAAGTTTTTCCTAGGGACAATGCAGATGGTCTATATTTAAATGAATAGTACGTAAGTACGGTGAATATTGCAGGTAAATAGTATTTTCAGAGGGAAGTTCTTAGAGGTGTCACATTGTCATTAGTGTTCTCAAATTTTTCAGGGGAAAAGGGTATGATAGATATATAAAGCAAGTGGTAAAATGTTGATTTTTGAAATTTAGAATTCATTAATTTTGATATAAATATCGATTTTGTTGTATAAAGTTCAATACATTTTATAATCTATTGCTAAATCATTAAGAACATCTCTCTCCCCTGCCACATCTCTTTCTTGTTGTATACACATGGTTCTTAAGATACACTCGTGTGTGTGTGTGTGTGTGTGTGTGTGTGTGTGTGTGTGTGTTTGTGTGTGCGCGTGTGTGCATGTGGAGGCCAGAAGTAGATGCTGAATATCTTCTTCTACATCTCTCTACTTAGTTTTGAGACAAGATCTCGCAGTGAACTTGGATCTCATCTTTTTGGGAGTTCCTGGGATCTTCTTGTCTCTGCCACCCAGATCAGCTGTGTCCTATCATGCCTCATTTTAATGTGGATGCTAGGGATTTGAACTTGAGTCCTTATGCTTGTCCAGCAATCACTTTCCCTCCTGAGCTGTGTCCCCAGTCCTAGAACATATTTTTCCATCTTTTAAAAATAATTCCTATCTCTTTCTGTTTCCTTTTATTAAAAATAGATTTTCCCACCCAATATATTCTTTTTTCCATTTATTTATTTGTTTATTTATTCATTATACATCCTGATCACAGCTGCCCCTTTCCCTCAGTCTCCCTTTACACAGCCCCTTCCTCTCCCCTTCTTCTCTGAGAAGGAAGAGGTACTCCTTGGGTAGTAACCTACCTTGGCACATCAAGTCACTGCAAGACTAGTCACTTTCTCACTGAGGCTAGACAAGGCAGTTCAGTTAGGAGAGCAGGATCCACAGGAAGGCAACAGATTCAGGGACAGCCCCTGCTCCAATTGTTGAGGGACCCACAGAAAGACCAAGCTGTACTTGTGCTACATATGTGTGAAGGGGCTAGGTTCAGCCCTTGTATGGTCTTTGGTTGGCGGTTCAGCCTCTGGGATCCCACAAGGGTCCAAGTTAGTTGACTCTATTGGTCTTCCTGTGGAATCCCTATCCATTTTGGGTCCCTCAATCCTTCCCCTAATTCTTCCACAAGACTCTCCAAGCTTGATCTAGTGTTTGGCTGTAGCTCTCTGCATCTATTTTGGTCAGTGGCTGGGTGGAGTCTCTCAGAGGGCAGCCATGCTAGATTCCAGTCTGCAAGTATAACAGATTATCATCAATAGTGTCAGGGATTAGTTTTTGCCCATGGGATGGGTCTCAAGTTGGGCAAGTCAGAGGTTGGCTGATCCCTATGTGCTCTATCTTGGTTCCTGAATTTCTTGGAAATAGGACAAATTTTGAACTGAAGGTTTTCACATACCATATTCTGATGATGTTTCTTCTGCCACTCCCAGTTCTTCCTACTTCCTATCTGGATCCACACCCTTTCTGTCTCTCATTAGAAAAAAATAGGCATCTAAGAATTAATAATATAATAAAAATAAGATAAAACCTATTTGTCAGAATAGGACAAAAAAAAAAAAAAAAAAAGGAAGACAGAGAGCCAAAGAAAATATATGATGTTTATATATGTGTGTGTATATATGTGTGAATATGTGTGTGTGTATATATATATACACACATACACACACAATACATATACATATATATGTATATATATATATAGAGAGAGATATGGAGACACATTTATATACATTGGAATCCCATAAAAAAACAAAATTGGAAGGCATGTGTGTGTGTGTGTGTGTGTGTGTGTGTGTGTGTGTGTGTATCTGCATGTAAAGGACTGTAAGACTATTAAAAAAGCCCTGACACAACATTAAGACACAAAGAACCTCCAAAGACATGTTGGGTTCATTTTCTGTTGGATGGCTACTGCTAGACATGGGGCCTACCCTTAAGAATGGTTGATTTCCCCAGTGAGGCTTCCTTGGAGAAAACTAATTTTTCATTTTCAAGTGGTTACCAATTAGAGAATGCTTCTGGATTAGGGATGGAGGCATGTGTCCACTTTTCCATACAGCTCTAGGACCCTACTTGCAGCAGACCCATGCAGACATTGTGCGTGCTGCCATTGGCTCTGGAGTTCATATGTGTGTCAGGCCAACTGTGTTTGGAAGGCCTTATTTCCTGATTTCCGCAGTCCCCTCTGGCTCTATACTTTTTCTGCCTCCTTTTCCATAAACTTCCCTGAGCCTCTAGGGGAGGGATTTTTGTGGAGATCCTATTTAGGACTGAGTGTTCCAACATCTCCTACTCTCTGCACATTGACTTTGGGTCTCTGTATTTGTTCCCATCTGCTATAGGAGGAAGCTTCTCTGGTGATGGCTGAGCAAGGCCTTTATCTAGGAATATAGCAGAATATAATTAGGAGTGATTTTAGTGTTATGTTCCTTTAGTGCCTGATTTCTCTGTAGGTCCCTGGCCTATGTGGTCTCAGGTTCTTGACTATGGAAGCAGTGTTGGGTATGGATCACATCTCATGGAGTGGCTCTTGAACAAGATATTGCTTGGTTGTTTCCACAAGTTTTGTGCCATTATTGCACCAGCATAAATTGCAGGCAGGTCACCACTGTAGATCAAAGGATTTGTAGCTGGGTTGACATTTACATTTCTCCTTTGGTAGCATTCAGAGTGCCTTCCAGTACCATGGCCATTGTCCACAGGGATGAAGGTTCTAGGCAGGCGCCATGTTGAATAAGTTGCCTAGGTGTTGTCTTCAGCAATACTGTTATACTGTCAGCTTGTGGGAAGTACCCGACAGCTTTGGCAAGAGCCTGGGTTGTTTGGGGGTTCCAATGGGACCCCTTTGGGCAACAATTCGATTAGACGTAACCCATTTCAAGTATTGGAATCTTCATTTGGTGATAAGAGATGTCTGGTTGGTTCTTTGTCTCCCCATTATTTGGTGATTTCATTTAGAGTGATTTAATTAATGTATATATTTTAAGAAGTTTTACTGTAGTAGGTTTCCATATGACCCCTCAAATGGCTCTTAGCTTTAGTTGTTTTTCTTTGTATTCTCTTCCTTGCCCTCTCCTTTCTTCCCCTCCCCCCTTGGCTCTCCAGCTCCAGTTCCCCTACTATCACGAATTTATAACTCTCTGTTCTATTCCCCTTTCTAGGGAGATTTATTCCTGTCCCCTAGTCCCTTACTTTATCCCTAACCTCTGAGGTTCTATGGATTGTAGCTTGCACATGACTGATTTAACAGCTAACGTCCACATATAAATGAATCCATACAATATGTTTCTGGGTCGGGATTACCTCACTCAAGATGAGTTTTTCCCTATCTCTACCCATTTACATGATTTCCTTTTTTAACAGGTGAGGAATATCCCATTGTGCAAATGTGCCACATTTTCTTTATCAAGTCTTTGGTTGAGGGACATCTAGGTTGTTTCCAATTTCTGGCTATTATGAATTGAGCAGCAATGAACATGGTTGAGCAATTGTCTCTGAGAGTGGATGAAATATCTTTTGGGTATATGCTCAAGAGTGGTACAGCTGGATCTTGAGGTAGATCAATTCCTGAATTCCTGAGGAACTGCCATACTGATTTCCATAGTTGTAGAAGTTTGCATTCCTTCCAACAATGGAGGGGGGTCCCCATACTCCACATCCTTGCCAGCCTGAGCTGCCATTTGTTTTGTTGATCTTGGCCATTGACAGGTGTAATATGAAACTTTAAAGTAGTTTTGATTTACATTTCCCCGATGACTAAGGATGTTGAACATTTCTTTAAGTGTTTCTCAGACATTTGTGTTTTCTCTTTTGAATTCTCTTTGTATCTGTATTCCATTTCTTAATTGGCTTACTTGTTTTCTGGAAAACATCAAGTTTTTTTAATTCTTTGTATTTTGGATATTAGCCTTCTGTTTTATACATAATTGGTAGAAATCTTTTCCCACTTTGTAGGCTGCCAATTTGTCCACATGATGATGTCCTTTGCCATATAGAATGTTTTCAGTTTTATGAGATCCTGTTTATTAATTGTTGATCTTGGTGCCTGTGCTATTGGTGGTCTAACCAGGAAGTCTTTCCCTGTGGTTATGAGTTTGAGACTATTTCCTACTTTCCCTTCTATTAGACCCAGTGTAATTGGCCTTATGTTGAGGTATTTGATCCATTTGTCCTTGAGTTTTGTACAGAGTGATAAGTATGGATCTATTTCCATTCTTCTAGTTACAGACATCCAGTTTGACCAAAACCATTTGGTGATGATACTGTCTTTTTCTCAGGGTGTATTTCTTGTTCCTTTATTTTTAAAACATTCTGGTGTTCATTTATGTATAGATTTATGTCTGGTTATCCAATTTATCCATTGATCAACATTTCTGTTCTTATACCAACACCATGTTGTATTTATTACTATAACTCTGTAGTACAGTATGAGATTGCAAATGGTGATACCTCCAGAAGTTCTTTTATAATTCAGGATAATTTTACCTTTTCTGGGTTTTCTGTGTTTCCATAATGAGGGTGAACATTATTTTTCCAAGTTCTGTGAAGAATTGTGTCAGAAATTTGATGGAGATTGCGTTGCATCTGTGGACTGCTTTTGGCAGGATGATCATTTTTACTGTGTTACTCCTAACTATCGATGAACATGGGGGATTTTTCCATCTTCTGATATCTTCCTCACTATCTTAAAGTTTTTATCATACAAGAGTTGCACCTGCTTGCTTAGAGTTACCTCATATTTTATGGTTTTTTTTTTGGAGGCTATTATAAAAGGTGTTTTTTCCATGATTTCTTAGTCCACTTGTCATTTATATATAGGGAGGCTACTGATTTTTATGTTTACTTTGTATCCTTCAGTGCTGAAAATGCTTATGAGCAATAGGGGATTCCTGATGGATGTTTAGGGTCACTGATGTATGCTATCATGCCATTAGCAAATATACTTTGACTTCTTCTGTTCTTATTTACATTGCATTAATATCATTCAATTGTCCTATTGCTGTAGATAAGATTTTAGGCTCTACATTGATAGGTATGGAGAGAGAGACTTTGTCTCTGTCTCATAGTCTCAAACTCATAATCACAGGAAAAGACTTCCTGGTTAGACCACCAATAGCACACACACACACACACACACACACACACACACACACACACACACAGAGAGAGAGAGAGAGAGAGAGAGAGAGAGAGAGAGAGAGTCTTGTTTCTGACTTCAGTAGAATTGCATTGAGTTTCTGTCCATTTAGGATGGTGATGGCTATGAACTTGCTGTAAGCCACCTTCATTATGTTTAGGTATGTCCCTTGTATCCCTAATCTCTCCAGGACTCCCACCTCCTCCTCTTTCTTTCTTTTTTTCCCCTCCCCCATTCTTCTCTCTTCTCCCTCCCTCCCTTTTTTTCTCCCTTCCCTTCCCTCCCTCCCTCTCTTTCTCTCTCTCTCCTTCCTTTCCTTCCTCCCTGACTCCTTCCCTTCTTCCCACCCATCATACTGGATATTGGACCCAGAGCATGGTAGGCAGGCACTTTATTATGGAGCTACAATCTCAGGTCTCAAAATTATTTATTATCTTCTAGAGACCTGTTTTTGTTTTTTAAATGACAAAGCTTTTAAAAAAAATCTATACTTTAATGTATGAGTCCCAATTTACAGATATTCCTTTCTGTTTGGTTTAGTTTTCACTCTCTTATCATGATAAGTAGTGGGTTTTATTACATTCTATGTTTTAAAAAAAATCCACTAGGATTTTCTAAGGCGGGACCAGCCAGGAGGCACAGGCCTCAGGAGTCGCAGGGGAGTCGCAGGGCAGCAGGGACAGGATCCTCTCAGCCTCTGAGTGACAGCAGTGACTTCCCTGTGACTCCTGAGGCCTATGCCTCCTGGCTGGTCCCGCCTTAGAAAGTCACTGGAGAGAAAATGGCGGATCTCTCCTGAGTCCCTGGGTTAAGTACTCTCTGGAGGCAGGCCCTTCACTTGCAGGGAGGGGGCAGGGAGGGTCGCTGATCCACCTCTGTCACTCTGGAAGCCAACAGGATCCTGTCCCTGACACTCTGCGACTCCCCTGTGAATCCTGAGACCTGTGCCTCCTGGCTGGTCCCGCCTTAGAAAGTCACTGGAGATAAAATGGCAGATCTCACCTGAGTCTCTGGGTTAAAGCACTCTATGAGCAGGCTTATTTATAATAGCCAGAAACTGGAAACAACCCAGATGTCCCTCAACAGAGGAATGGATACAGAAAATGTGGTACATCCACACAATGGAGTACTACTCAGCTATTAAAAACAATGAATTTATGAAATTCTTAGGGAAATGGATGGATCTGGAGAATATCATCCTGAGTGAGGTAACCCAATCACAAAAGAACACACATGGTATGCACTCTCTGATAAATGATTATTAGCCCAGAAGTTTGGAATACAGGAAGAACAACCCACAAACCACAAGAAACTCAAGAAGGAAGACCAAAATGTGAACATTTCATTCCTTCTTAAAAGGGGGAACAAAATACCCACAGAAGGAGTTGCATAGACTAACTATGGAGCAGAGACTGAAGGAAGGACAAGCCAGCCTAATATAGCTATGTCCTGAGAGGCTCTGACAGTACCTGACTCATATAGATGTAGAGGCTCATAGCCATCCATTGGACTGAGTACACAGTCCCCAATGAAAGAGCTAGAGAAAGGACCAAAGGAGCTGAAGGGTTTGCAGCCCCTTAGGACGAACAACAATATGAACTAACTAGTACCCTCAAAGTTCCCAGGGACTCAACCACCAACCAAGGACTATAAATGGTGGGACTGATTGTTCTGGCAGCATGTGTATAGTAGAGGATTGCAAATTCGATCATCAATGGGAGGAGAGACCCTTGGCCCTGTGAAGGTTCTGTGCCCCACTGTAGGGGAATGCCAGGGCCAATAAGTGGGAGAGGGTGGGGTGGCAAACATAGGGTGGAGGGAAGCAACAGGGGTTTGTTCTCGTTGGTTTTGTTTGTTTGTTTGTTTGTTTGTTTTTTGGAGGGTAAACTGGGAAAGGAGAAATCATATGACATATAAAGAAAATATCTAATAAAAATATATATAACAACAACAACAAAAAGAAAATGGCTCAAAAAATACAAAGATAAATGTCCTAGTTAGGTTTCTATTGTTATGATAAAGCACCCATGAAAAGCAGCGTGGTGAGAAAAGGGTTTTTTTTAGCTTATAGGTTACCATCCACTATCAAAGAAGGAATGCAATGCAGAATCACGAAGCAGAAACTATAAACCAATGTTGCTTACTGGCTTGCTACCTATCTTATACTACCCAGATCCAACTACCAAGGGGCAGTACTGCCCACATTGTGCTACACACACACACACACACACACACACACACACACACACAGCAAAAACCCAGATACATTAAAAAAAATTAAGTCTTTCTTCAAGATGTTTAATGCAGAATGTGGTATCCTGGTCATCTCCCAAGGGTGTGGGGAGAAAGCAGGGACATGATGAAGATGAAGCAAAGGAGAAGGTTCACAGCTACTGATGTCTATCTGGGCAGTATGTTATTTATTTGACTGTATTAGGTATTATAATAAAGAAAAAAATACAAATATTAAACTACTTCTAAGAGTCAAAAAAAAAAATCCACTAAAGAAATGAGGATATGCAGGAGGCAAGAAGAGAAACAAGCATTTCTTTTCTGGTTGTTGAAAACAGCTTCTAACATTCCAGGATAGTTACACACACACACACACACACACACACACACACACTCACACACACACACTCACACACACACACTCACACACACTCACACACACTCACACACACACACTCACACACACACTCACACACACACACTCACACACACACACACACTCTCACACACACACACACTGACACACACACACACACACACACACACACACACACTCCTGCATGCACATTCTAACTTCAATGGGACAAATCCGTTGTATGTGGCTACAAATGAGATCTCTTCAGTGGTACTTTGGCCCCTTCAATTAGGATGAAATTTCCCTGAGAAAGAGTTATGCCCCTATAGTCTTTGCATCACCAACCACAAAGCTAAAGCACTAAATTCAAAGGAATCTTTAATATTTCCACAGCACTGACCATGTTGAAAGACTTTGTAGAGATCCCATTTTCTTCTTGCTACCCACTACCATTGCTTTACGCAGGCCAGAGTGAGATTCCTATCAACAGATCTCCCAACCTTCAGCTTTATCTTTTAACCCCTCCGCCATTGCATCTTTCACATTGATGTCAAAGGTATCTTTGATTAGTCCACATCCCATCTTAAAATAGCTAAGCAATCCGTATCTAGTCTTTCTGTGTCCAGCAGACAGATTCACTCCTTCCTAAGGGGACTGATCTTATTTTGCCTTCCTAAAACCTACTCAACAGCCTCAGGAGACAACAGGTGCTAACTTGGGTCTTTGAAGACCGCTACAGCTCTGGCTTCGGAGCCGCATCAGCTGCAGTAGAGAACGGACGATGAGGGTGGGGGCACTTTCTGAACAATTGCACTCCCAGCTGTCTGGGTCAAGTGTTAATTACCGCTTGAGAACAATTCTGTTGTTTGTGTCTAGTGACCTAGAGGAGAAATTCCATTGGCTGAGAGCAGAATGAAGTGGGGTGGCTCATGGCCATCAGCTTTGCTGTGTTGTTTGGGCACGGGAGAGGGTGGTGGTTAGCTATGGGGAGGCCAAAGGGCAAAAGTGCAAGGGGAGTGACAGATGCCTCCATTTGTCTGAACTGACTCTAAACCACCATAATCGCAAGAATCAGGTTTCCTGGAGAACAGGTTCATGGCTGAAGTAAAAGCTTTACAGAGGCTATTTTTGACTATATTTTGATGCTGTTATTCCTAGTTTGCTTCTGTATGTATCATAGCCATGGTGACCATATATTTTCCAGGTCAGTATGGGTCAAGGTGGTAAACTTTAATGTTTATTTAGGAAAATATTTAATATTTACTTTAGACAATATTTACACTGTCACCATAGCTGTGGAAGAGAGTCTCGGATGACCAGCCCTTGGACTGCCTTATTAAAGCAAACAGGAAAAATTGAATCTCCTGAAGGGAAAAAAAAAGAGTGCAAAGTATGAAGTGTAGAATAGCTCTGGCAATGGCAGAACAAACATATCACTGGTCCTGAGTCATCTGCCGTGTTTGAGGACATCTCCTTCCTCCCGTTGGTACTGAGTCGTCTATCTCCAGTGTTGGAGGGCATCCCTTTGCTCCCCTTGATGGCCATCTACCTTTGTAGAAAGGTGCTCCTCAATGGATAGAACAATGGGCTCCCATCCCCGTACTTCTATTTGTGTTTGATGGTGGAGCACACTGTCCGAGGATGGAAAGCACAGAGGGGAGTGGTGTCTGGGTATTTATTTCTTTTACTCTCTTTCCTTGGTGTGCTTGCTCTCTCCTTTACCTGGAGGTCCTATCAGCTCCCCATAACTTTGTTTGCCTCTCAGGCCTAGACTGGGAGCTATTCTATTCTACTATTACTAGTTCTGAAATATATATATATATATACTGAACTGCGCCTATACTTTTGTCAAGGATCTCTTAAACTCACTCAGTCACCAGGCTTGAGAGTATCACATTTCCTGTCGGAACTCTAACTGATGGGGTGTTATTCTTGAGTAAATGAAGGGTTAGAAGGGGTACCCTGAGGGCTTTTGTAGTGACAGCCATTTCAGGCAGTTCAATGGATATCATGTACGTTGTATCTAGATCATGGGCTGAGAGGCAAAACTCTGGCTGTGTGTGGCTTATGTTGCTGCATTTTGAGATGCCCTCTGGGTCACTAGCCCACAGCCAGGGCTTGCTCCACAGCACTGGCTTTTATTTGGAACCAGGGAGAGAGGAGAAAATAAGTCTTCTTCATAAAAACTGCCGGCCCAGAAAGAGGCTCCTGAGTCAGCAGATGGGAGCAGACAGATCCTCTTCAGTGACATTCACCTCTCCTCTATCCCTGGGAGCTCAGATCCATCCTGAAGCTTCCAGCCTGGTGCCTCCTTCAGTCTTCTCTGACATTCTTCTTGCAAAGCATAGTTCCATTAGTCAGTGAAATGTCCTGTGTTTCAAACCAACCCACCAACCTGCATTAGTTAGCCAAGTCATGTGGGTGAAGTCACGAAGAAACCGCAGTGCCTTGTGTCTCCTTTTGGCTTTCCCTCTGGGGACACAGGGATCTTTTCATGGTTAGAGTAGGACTTGTTTCCTTTCTGATTGCTTGTGGTTACCTATCTCCAAAGCTAAGATGTCTTTCTAACTAGGGATGTGGCTGGTCCAGCCTGGTGAGGTGCTAGGAGTTTGTTAACTACTCATTGTCTAGGATTAATTTAGGTGAACTGCTCATAGTTTGAAATTTGATCAGTTTTACTCTTTGCATCCTTTTCTGCCCACTTACTCCCTACAGGAATTCGTCTTCATTTGACTTTTTTTTTTATCCAGTGCATTAGGAGAACAACAAACAAACAAACAAACAAACAGACAAACAAACAGAAAACCCAGACACTGATTAGATTTAAAAAGTGATCGAGGATAATTTCCCCAAACATGACACTACCCTGACGAAATTTACAGAGAACAGGAGGGAGGCAGAAGCTGCTAGAGTTCCCTGGCAAAGAAATAGTAAATAGCAAACCAGTTATTTCAGCGGGCCAACTATTTGCCTCACCAATAAAACACGGCTCATGATGGAAAATTACTCGGAGGAAAGTAGGAAGCAAATGGATTGAGTTGCTATGGGAACGCAGTTGGGAAAAAAACCACGAAATATGTAAATACTGTAATTTGGTATTTTAATGTACTTCTTTTCCATGAAGAAAATTCCCTGACAACTAAAACTAACAGCTCATTCCTCTGCTGCACAGCTCTGATTGACAGAGGCTGGGCAAATAGGTGTCTGAATTCAGTTTTGCCCCTAAGAGCCAATACATCCATATTTTCAAGCATAAAAGTCAAGCATCTACAACAGCAGCTCTCAATATGGGGTACATATTAGACACACTCACTTAGGGGACTTGTAAAAATTCAGCCATACCAGAGGTCAGTGAAGTTAGATTCTTTGGGGGTGGGGACTGAGCTTTTTGTTTGTCTTTGGTTTGATGTTTTGAGATAGCATCTTGAGTTTGTGACCCTCTTACTTCACACCCCCAAGTACTGAGATTTGAGCTACCATACCTGTCCCGTGCTTGAAAAAAAAAAGCCAAGAGAAAACAAAGGGGGGCAAAATACCTTCATTCATTTCTAATCTTGGTGCAGTGAAGGGACTCACTGGCCACAGATCCTCATTTGATAGATTGGTGGCTATCAATTGCTTAGTTTGCTCTCTGACTTTCCTAGGTTTTGTTGTACCCACTTTTAACTGATTTGGACATTTAAATACTGATAATGGGAAGTGATTAACGATCATCAATCTTCCATTATTAGTGCCATTATCTCCACAGTAATAGATTAGTGCTTCTCTGAGTTGGAGAAAACATGTGATACTCTATTACAAATCATTATCGTTTAGCCACAATAATAATAATAATGATTAACTGCTGTTATTTTTAAAGTTCTAGATTGATCATCATAATTTGGGAAGTTTGGATGTTGCTCTAAATGTTGATATCAATCTATATTTTTATAATTACCATCATTAATTAGCATTAGTTATATAAATCAATAAGTGTGCATATAGACATAGTTATTCAACCTGCTTAATCATAGTCTACACCAGAGGTAGTAAATGGTACAATTTTTATTTTCCCAATGGGAAATGGGTTGCATACAGGATTGTAACCTTTAAAAGTTTGTATGTTAAAATTCTGACATATCTGGGTATAGAACATCAAAATTCCAATTTCTTCCTTTCTGTCTGTCTCCTGCTTCTTTAACTCTGTCCAGTGAGACATCCCAATCTCTTTTCTATGGTATGAAAAAAGAATGTATAATTTAGTCCAGTGGTTACTGCTATCTGGAAGAATTGGAGTGGATAAGGGATATGGGTTGATGGCAAAGGTCACTATTATAGCAAACATGAATGCATGGTGGAAATCGCATTTGGTATTGAATCTCAATTCAGGTGCTCTCTTATGAGGTGACTGGAGTGCTCACCCTGGGGAAAGCTTGGTTTCTTATGAAACAACCTCATTCTTATTACCTGCAATAGCAGGGTTACACAGTGCAGCTTTGGAGTCAGCCCCTGGTTCAGGTTATTAGCCTATGCTGTGGGTCTCCTGGGTTCCTTATCCTCTCTTCTAAGTGCCTCTGAGATGACCCCTTCAACCCCACTCCAACCCCCAGACAAGAGTCTGTTTCTGTTTTTTTTTTTTTTTGCTGTTGTTGTTATCTGTTCCAAGAGTACGACGGTTGTTCTTACCATAAGTAATTAAGTAAAATTTATGTTTAAAATATGAGTCCTTCCACACACGGCAGGAAATATTGCTTCTCAGTCTTATGTTCAAATGATGGTGTGCCGCCTCCATTCACATTAGAAAATAGATATGGTTGAATATTTTTTCTCTTCCTAATTTATTACTTGAAACTTCCCTACAAACTTTTTTGTTACAGAAAATTTCAAATATACCCCCAGAGTAGAGATTTTTATAAAAAAGCTCCTACGAATCACTTAGTTTTTGGTTTTTCTCATTTTTAAATTCACATTATATTCTAACCACAGCCCCCCTTCCTTCCTCCCCTCATAGTCCCACCCTTGCAAATCCTTCCCCTACTACCTTCTTCCTTTCTCCTCAGCAAAGGAGAAGCCTTCCTTGGTATCACCCCCACTCTGAGACATCTAGTCACAGCAAGACTAAGTACCTCCTCTCCCATTGAAGCCCAACTTGGTGGTCCAGGTAGGGGAAGGGGATCCAATGGCAGGCAACAGAATCAGAGAGATCCCCATTCCAATTGCTAGGGGACCCACATGAAAACCAAGCTGCACATCTCCAAATGTGTGGGGAGGTCCTAGGTCTAATCCCTGCATGCTCTTTGGTTGGTGGTTCAGTCTCTGTGCGCTCTCACAGACCCAGGTTAGTTGACTCTGCAGGTCTTCTTGTGGTGTACTGACCACTCTCCCTCCAGCTCACTCAATTCTATTCCCCACTCTTCCACAAGACTCCAAAGCTCCACCTCATATTTGCATATGGGTCTCTGCATCTGTTTCCATCTGCTGTTGATGAGGGCTCTCTGGTGACAGTTATGCTTGGCCCCTGTCTGCAAGCGTAGCAGAGTATCATTAATAGTGTCTGGGGTTGGCTATCTTCCATGGGATGGATCTCAAGTTGGGACAGTCATTGGCTGGCTGTTCCCTTAGTCTCTCTTCCATTTTTATCACTGTACATGTTGTAGGTAGGGAAAATTTTGGGTTGAAGGTTTTGTGGGTGGGTTGTTGTCCCTTCCACTGGAAGTCCTGCCTGGCAACAAGAAGTGGCCACTTCAGTCTCTATATCCCCCACTGATAGGAATCTCAGCTAAGGCCATCCCCATAGACTCCCTGTAACCTCGCCCATCCTACATCTTCAGCTAGTCCCAGTGATGCTCCCCAACAGTTTCCATTCTCACTCCCAGGCTTTTCTCACTCCCCTCTCCCCACACTCGATCATCATCTCCATACCCCTTCTCACACCCTATCCTACCCTGTTCCCTCCCTCCATCTACCTCTGATGAGTATTTTGTTTCCCCTTCTGTGTGGGATTCACACATCCTCCCTTGAGCCCTCCTTACTACCCAGGATTTTGGGTCTGTGGATTGTAGCATGTTTATCCTTCACTTTATGGCTAATATCCATTTATAAGTGAGTACATATCATGCATGTTTTTCTAGGTCTGGGATACCTCACTCAGGATGATATTCTCAAGTTCCATCCATTTGCCTGCAAATTTCATGATGTCTTTGTTTTTAATAGCTGAATAGTATTCCATTGTGTAGATGTACCACATTTTCTTTACCCATTCTTCAGTTTAGGGACATCTAGATTGTTTCCAGTTTCTGGCTATTACAAATAAGGTTACTATGAACATAGTTGAGCAAGTGTCCCTGAGGTATAGTGACACACCTTTTGGATATGCCCAGGGGTGGTATAGCTGGGTCTTGAAGTAGAATTATTCCCAATTTTCTGAGAAACTGCTAAATTGATCGAATCACCTGGTTTTAACAATCATCATATTTTGTCAATGTTGCCTTAATTTTTTCTTTATTTGAACTAACTTTTAGACTTCTGTTTTCAGTCTTCAAGCCTTCTTAGATTGAAAATCATCACTCACATTTTTTTAAAAAAAATACCCTTACATTTATATTTTTATTAGTTTGTTTAGAATTTCAGACATGCACGCAATGTACTTTTATCTGCCTCACACTCTTTCTTTTTACTCTTACCAGATCATTACAAGCCCTCACAATTTTATATGATCCTTTTTATCTCCCCCAACATCTCACTATTTACATTTTGCACACTTATATACTCCCTGGTGTGGGATCATCCACTGTTGTAATGGTCAACCTCCCAGTGACCATACTGTTAAAGAAAACTGGCCATCTACTCCAGATGCTGTCAACCAACCATCAATAGCTTCTCAGCTAGTGAGACAGTTCCTGCTTCATGCTGGAATGTTGATTGTCTTGGTATTGTGTAGGTCTTGAGCAGGAAGCCACAGCTGCTGTGATTTTATGAGTGCAGCCTGGTGATGTCTAAAAGACACTGTTTAAGCCTAATCTCCTGTCACCTCTGGCTCTTATAATCATTCTTGCTCTATCATCATGGGCTCTGAACCTTGGGCAACTAAGAACAGTGGCAGTAGCCTGTCTTGCGTGATATGGATGCCCCATTTGTGGATGAGCACTCCATGGGTACTGGTTCTCTGCACTCTGAACAGTTGGGTGTTAACCACCCTGCACTGCACAGAGAAATGTCTCCGAGTGGTATGAGAGCTGTGTTAATCTATGAGTTAGAAACACTCAAATTTAAAGATTTATTTACTTTATATGTACGAGTACACTGTAGCTGTACAATGGCCGTGAGCCATCATGTGACTACTGGGAATTGAACTCAGGATGGCCCTTGCTTGCTCCAGCCTTGCCCACTTATTCCGGCCAGCTCACTCTGCTCCGGTGTAATACACTGTGGCTGTCTTCAGACAGACCAGAAATGGGCATCAGATCTCATTACGGGTGGTTGTGAGCCACCATGTGGTTGCTGGGATCCGAACTCAGGACCTTCAGAAGAGCAGTCAGTGCTCTTACCCACTGAGCCATCTCACCAGCCTCGGAACACTCAAATTTAGAGGAAAATTTGTCATTATGTACCTTAAACCCAACTAGAGAGTGGTTGGTTACTACTTTAACACTTGTGCCACTCTTGCATCCAGAACATATCCTCGGCAGGCTGATTGTTATTGAAGCTTACGAGATTGACAGCTGGTAAGAGTGTTGATGACTTGTATCCATCCTCAGGAGCCTGCATCATACCTTATAGCATATGAAAGTTAGCCAGCAGCTAACTAGAAGCTTCCTGGTCAGTACCAACTTGACTTCTCCATGGCCTCTCACAGAAGTCTGGTGTTTCTAGCAATAGGGTCTTACCTTCAGGTTCTTGTAGGCAACTGTAGCAATGACAATACCCTGTTTTGTTTTTGTGACTGTCTTAGTTAGGGTTTTATTGCTGTGAACAGACATCATGACCAAGGCAACTCTTATAAGGACAACATTTAATTGGCCCTGGCTTACAGGTTCAGAGGTTCAGTCCATTATCATCAAGGCGGGAACATGGCAGCATCCAGGCAGGCATGGTGAAGGAAATGCTGAGAGTTCTACATCTTCATCTGAAGACTGCTAGCAGAATATTGGCTTCCAGGAAGCTAGGATGAGGGTCTTAAAGCCCACACCACAGTGACATATGTACCCTAACAGGGCTATACCTTCTAGTAGTGCTATTCTGGGTTTTATGTTTAAAAAGACTGTATGGAAATGATTATTTTCAGTTCTATCTATAGCTCTAAGATTTTCATAATTTCTTTATAGATGAGTAGGGACCCACTGTATATAGGGACCACATTTTCATTATCCATTCATCGGTTGATGGACATCCAGACTGTTTCTACGTCCAAGCCATTGTGAATAGAACAGCTATGAACGTGGGTGAGCATGTGTGTCTATAGTAGGGAATGGAGTCCTTTGATTATATGCCCCAGAGTGGTGTGGCTGGGTCACATGGCAGATCTAGTCCTAGTTTTCTGAGGAACTGGCACACATAATGGTTGCATCACATTCTATTCCCACAAACAGTGCATGAAGGTTCCCCAACATCTCTCACTAGCATTTGTCTTTTGTTTTCTCAATCTTAGCTGTTCTGAATAGGGTAAAATGAAATCACAAAGCTATTTTAATTTGCATTTCCCTGATAGCTAAAGAAGGGTGAACACTTAAAACCATTTCGTAGCCATTTGAATTTTTGTCTTTGGAGAGTGCTGTTTTTTTTTGTTTGTTTGTTTGTTTGTTTGTTTTTTAGCCTATTTTTAGTTGGCTTGTTTGTTTCTTTTTGTTTAGTTTTCTTTTGATCATTCACATTCTTAAATGAGAAAAAACTAAAGGGAAGTATTGGAGATAACAATGGGCCAGAGAGGGGTGAATCTGGTCAAAGTGCATTATATATTATATGGAGATGTCATAGTGAACCTCCTTTATACAATTACAGCAAGAGTTAAAACAACAACACAACAATGAAAAAATCATTTGAAAATCCCCCGAAAATCAGTCAAGGATTTTTTTTTCTCAGACTTATTTGAGAAAGTTGCAGAGAGGATCAATGCTTTGAAAAACGGAGAGATGTGCAAACCCAAAGAGCTGCTACCCTGGAGATCTGCTACCCAGAGATACCACTGATAACGTGGCAATTGGATAGTAACTGATGAATCAATGCAGGAAAAGTGTAGGCTGGCCGGAGAAAGAGAAAATCCTGGTCCACTATAGTCTTAGGGTGGAACCTTCACATTTCTTTGTATTTCACCTCCAGGAATCACATCCTTTTCTCAAGTGAATATCTAAGAAAGACTCTCCAAGGCCTTTTACAGGCTGAGAGGCAATGAGTTGTGCCTGAGTCAGTCTTCCTAACAAAGGCATACTGTCCAGGGAAAATATACCCCGGAGCTTATCTCATCACAGAGAGAGCTGTATCTGTCATGTCATGGTCTCTTTTAGCCTTGTGGTCTTTTTTTTTTTTTTTTTGAGACAGGGTTTCTCTGTGTAGCCTTGGTTGTCCTGGAACTCTGTAGACCAGACTGGCCTCGAACTCAGAAATCCACCTCCCTCTGCCTCCCAAGTGCTGGGATTAAAGGCATGTGTCACCACTGCCCGGCCTTGTGTTCTTACTTAAGAGGCAGGGCGATGGCATCACTAAGGAGATGCACATGGAAACCATAATGTTAATACAGGTGCACCAAAGACAGATTTAGTCATATAATTAGCTCCTTCCCAACTCACCATCACGTTATAGGAACATAGTAATGTAGTGGTTACAGCTGCAACAGTTGCAAGATCCATATCCTCTCTGAGTAAATGCATAGGAAGATCCAGGCCCAAAGTGGAGACAAAAACAAGATCCCTGGAATAATCTGATGCCCGAGGCTCTCATAGCTATGGAAAACATTGAGCCCCAGTCTCAGTCCATAGTAAGAGGACTCCCTACACTAATGCCCTGTTACCCAGGATGCATGCCTGTAAACAGAACAACACAAGATAAAATAAAACCTCAAGGCTTGTGAAAGACAAGGATAAAATAGTCTAAAGAGAGAAGTAAACACTGGGATGATGCTAGGTATGAGCAGATGCTGGGTTTATCAACTGCAGCGTTTGAAAGAATGCTTTCAAGTTAAGTGCTATGATGGGGTTAATAGCATGCAGGAACAGAGTGATGTCCAGGGAGACATTGGTGAACCTAAGGAAGAATCACAGAAAATACTATTCATCAGAAAATTCTTGGCCATTATCACACTTATTCAGCTCCGGTTTTCTTCTTCTGGTACTCCAATCACACATGTGATACACCTTTTGGTGTATGGTACCTACAGGGCTTGGGTGATCAGTTCTGGGCTAGGGAGATGGGTAATCCATTTTTCTTTACTTAGCATTACAGCATGGGAACTTTTTATTGATCTGTCTTCAGACTCAAGGAACCAAGGATAAGCCACCAAAAGCATTCTTTAACTCTATAGCAATGTTTCTAGCATTTATCAAAATATAAACAGAAGCACATGTTCAGAAAACTACAAAACTCTGGTTAAAAGACACCATATTTACGCAAATGGAGAGTTATTCTAGCTTTGTAGATTAGAACCCTCAGTGATGTTTCTGTTTTCTTCAAGTTGACCTGTAGACTCAAAAGGTACATTATTTAAAATCTCAGCAAAGCTGTTTTGTGACCATTGACAACTTGCTTGTGAAGTTTATATGGACTGGGTAATAGGCTATGGATAGATGCAGAGGCCAGTGGTACTGATTAGAGCATAGAAACAGATGAACAAAAATATAAAAATACAGTCAACCAACCTTCAACAAAGAAGCAAAAAGAATTTAATGAGGAATGCATCAACTTTCAATAAGTGCTGCTGGGATTTTTGGATATCTTTGTGTAAAAACAAAATCATAGAAAGAGATCTTAGGTCTTTCACAAAATTAATTCCGAATGGATTATACATTCTATTTCAAAGTGCAAAACTATAAAATTTCTCAAAGAAAAGTAGGAAGAATTTCAGATGTCCTTGTGTTTGACAATGAACATTTATCTACAAAAACCAAAAGTAAAATCCATGAAGGAAAACTCGATCAATTGAGCTTTTGAAAAGCAAAGAATTCTTATCAATGAAATATAGTATTAAGAGGACAAGAGAAACCAAAGGTTGGAAGAACACATATTTGGTGAAAACATCTTGGAGAGTGAATGTCAGATAAAAGACTTGTGTCCAAAGTGTACTAAAGTTTTAAGATTCCATAGTAAGAAAACAATCAGTTAGAATGCACAAAAAGGTCTGAAGAAACATCTCATGAAATAATATTCAGATCATCAAACAAGCCAGAGAGGTTCAGACGTCATTGGCTGTTAGCAAACTCTAAGTTAAAACAATAGACGCTGTTAGGAGACACAAAGTCTAAAATCCGAGACACTGTCAATTGCTGCCAAGGATGAACAAGAAGATTAATTCTTAAATATCATTCGGTATGATCCCTTTGAAAAGACAAATGGCATAAAATGAAGCAGATATTTTGGAAGACTGAAAATATTTGAGTTTATCCATATTTCCATCAACACAACAAATAAGAATGCTTCTAGGTATTTGCCTAAGTAGTTGGGAAATAAAAATCCGTGCATGAGGTTTGAATACCTGTGCTCATATTGCCCTAAACTGACAATGGCCAAGATGTACTTAACTTGCACATTAACTTGGTGGGTGGATAAGCATGCAGTAATATAATCCATACAGTGGAATGTTATTCATGATTAAAAAGAAGAGCTACAAAGACAAAAAGGCAAGCATGAGTCTTTGTTTTGTTTTGTTTTGTTTTTAAAGACAAGGTCCCTTGTAACCCAGGCTAGCCTCAAACTTGCTATGTAGCCAAAGCTGGCCTTGAATTCCCAATCCTCCTACCTCTCCCTTTGGAACAATGGTTCCCAACTTGTGGGTTACAACCCCTTTGCAGATTGAAGGACACATCCACAGAGGTCACATATCAGATGTTTTGCATATCATATATTTACATTCCAATTTATAACATCAGCACATGAGGGACTGTATTAAAGGGTCACAGCAGCAGGAGGTTGAGAACTGCTGCTTTAGAGTGATAGGACTAAAGGTATGTGCAATGAATGTAATTCATATGTATTACAAGTGTGTACAGGTGAGTGCTACCACTTGGCATCACCCATGAAGCTTAAATGTACACTTCTACAAGAAATAAGCCTGAAAAAGTAACATTTCTGAGTCAGATTTTATAACATTCTGGAAAGGTAAAATTACAGAAATGATAAGGTCAGTGTTAAAGATTCAGGAATGTGAGGACTGAGGGTTGAAGAGATAAAGGACAGAATATGCTTTTTTTTCCCCTGAGGGATTAGACTATTTTGTTAGATGATGTAATGGTGACAATATAGATTTCTCAAGATCCATAGGATTTCGAAACACAAGGAATGAACTTTAATACATCAAATTATAAGCTCATTAAGAATATTGGTATACAAACAGGTATTAATTGCTTGCTGTGTCATCATCCAAGGGGTCTTAGGCAAGAATACTGATGTGTTAGCAAGCACATATCACACACAAATCTTATTGGACATTATTATACAATTTAAAAATTAAGAAACAGATGGGCTGGGCTTTGGGGAAGGATACGGTGAAGACAATCCTAGGACATCTTGTACTAGAAAGTGCTCAAAATAACAGCAGGAACAGTAACACCAGTCTCCATAAACACCAAGGCAACTCCCAGTGAACCAACTAACCAAAGAAACCACAAAAAAACCCAAATGAAAATTCAGTTGAGCCCACAGAGATGGGAATATGGCAAATGAGACACGGATGTTAACTGACAACAGCTCACAGCAGTTAAACAGGGAACGAGATGAGCATAAAATCATATTGGATTACAGCTCAAAATATAAAGTGAACAATGAACACAAGTCCATAGTCATCTAAATAAATAACTGGACAAACAAACAAACAAACAAATGGTGGAGCATCTATAGGTAAATAGAGAAGAGTGGAAACTGGCAATATAGCTAGGAGAAGTCAATCTGAAGTATGTATCCTTGGCATTTTGAGACAGTGCTGGAATTCTCCTGGACCACATAGTCTAGTTTAACAATAGAGAGATTCTAATTGAGGGATTTAGTATAAAATACCTGACCAGAACTGCAAAAATAATTAAGGCGATCAGAAACTAGCTGGGTGTGAGGGTGCACACTTGCAATCCTAACTACTAAGGAGACAGAGTCAGGAGGGTTGAGAATTCGATGCCTGAGCAAACGTAGAAGACTCTGTCTAAATAAAGCATGATGATAGCCGGGAGGAGGAGGCGAAGAAACATAGTCATTAAATGTGATGTGGAATCCTGGGTTAGATGCTGGATTAGGAAAGGACGTTTAGCAAAAGTAAAGAAATAATAAATATGGACCTGTTCCTGGTTGTTTTAAAGATCTCTTTGCTCTTGATGTTCTGTGGATTCATAATAACCTGTTAGTGCTTTTCCCCCTTCTCTCCCTCCCTCCCTCCCTTGATCCCTCCCTCCCTCCCTCCTCTTTTCCTCTTTTCTCTAATCAGTGGATTTCTTCCTTTAGAAACTCCCGGCCCTACTGATTCTGACTCATCGCTTCTGTTACCTTTTTATAGATCCACACTGAGCACAGGTTAGACCTATTTTATCCATCTCTTAGTTTCTCTTGCAGTTTTTATCTTATATATTTCTGTGCTACATTTGTGTACATTTTTAAAACCACTCTTCTAACTTAGTTTTTTCTCTCTAGTTTATGGCCTAATTTATCAATTGAGTTTATAATATTTTTAAAATGTTTTATATAAAATTTTTATATTATGAGGTTTGATCGTATTCTTTCCCCTCACTCAACTCCTACCAGATCCTCACCAACTCTCCCTCCAGCTTCCTGTTCTTTCTCTCTCCATTTCAAAAAAAATCTAAGAAAAAACGAAAATGAGATTATAATTTCAATTAAATTTTTTTTGTTTCTAGAATTTCTCTTTTGTTATTATCCAATCTTAAACAATTTTTGTGATTTTTCTTTTTTCCTTTGCCATATGATCAACATTTCAAATCCCTAAGCACACTGGAAACATTTATTTAATGTTCTATTCTAGTAATTATATGATCTGAAATTTGTGCATTTCCAATTTTACAGTGCCCCTTTATTTCTTTGGGCTCTCCATCATGGCAGCTTACTTCTTTGTATGTTTGGTAAATTTTGATAATGAGTTAATGTTAGTTGAAATTAAAACTTTTTTGAGGCTTGGGTTCAAAGTATGTTCCTTTAGAAAGGATTTCATTTCATTTGTATGGCTAATTTGGGGCCATTTTAAGGGAAGTCTTTCAGACCGTATATATTTTGTGCATTTTGTGCTTTAAAGAATGTGAACTTGTATTAGGTGAGTTTTAGGGACACACACACACATGCACATACACACATATGAATACACACACATAGACACACATAGACACACATGTACATGTACATACACACATACCTTTACAGATACATAAATTCATACACAGATACACACAGAGATACATACACAGATATACACCCACAGACACATACATATACACATAGGCACACATACAAACATAGATAGACAGATAGACAGACAGACAGACAGACACACACACACACACACACACACACACACACCCTCTTCACTTCATCTAGAATCTAGATTGCACTGCACTGTATTACTGACTTGCACAGAACTGTTTCTTCCCTTTCTCTGAGGACTGTCCTTTTTTGCTTCCTGGCTTTCATCAGTCTTCTCAGATCTGACCTTCAGCCTTCAGTCCCACTTAAGCCTATGACTTGTTAGAAGGCAGGTGTAAGCTTCCAAGAACTGGCAGATTCCCCCATAGTTCCAATGCTTATTTACCACTTGAATCTATTTTGTTTGCCTAGTACAGAGACATATGTCGAGCAGAACTGCAGAAGAAAGACTCGAGATTTATTCTTTATAGCTTTCTGAGTGAAAAGGCAAGGGATTTAGCTTTGTCTAAGGAAGACTGCTTCCAAGTAAATTGAGATGCTTATGAGCTAGCGGGCTTCATGTCTACTTGAAGGACTCAATAGCAGGCTAGAAAACCACCCCCTGCGGATGTGGCGGAGGGGACTCAGTTGTATCTAGAGGGTTCTGTTGTTTCCATATTTTCTTTCATATTTGCTTTAAACTATTGTGTCTGGAAGAATCAAAACTATGATACACTCATGTAAAAGTCTCCCTTTCCTGGCCACATTTAAAGTTCAATATGTGGCCTTGCCAGGTCTGTTCTCTGCTTGCACATGGCTCCTTTGACACCTGGCATCAGAGCTTTCAGGGGATCCTCAAGCTGTGCCAGAGCAGGCGAAGCCCAGATCTGCTCTTCATGGGGCTACATCTCCAGGCCCTGACAGGTGGCACTGGCTTCTTTTGGCTTTGCTGCTATTGAGGGGGAAATAGACTGGGACACAAAAAGTGAGCAACAGGTGTTACCAAGGGTCTAGACAGAAAAAGGATCCCATGCTCACGGCAATACTTGTTTAAAATAGCTCACTCCCCACATACTCTTCTAATGGCACTTGCCTGCCCAGGCTGTGGTTTAAGATCATTTGGCAACTTTGTTCTTGCAAGCAGAGAATGGCTTCTGGGTCTATAAAATCATGAGTGAGCTAAGCCAATTCACTCAGCCAGGAAAGGATTATGTGCCCCAGCTTTGGTCTCTGGCAATTCGTGTAAATTGATTTCCCAAGTTTCTGTGTTCCTGCATACCCCGCTTCCCTCCAGGGCAGGCACAGCTTAACCAGGAGAAGCCTTTGGCAGGTGATGTCTTCGGTGCTTTTTCAATTGCCCATGAAGAAACTGGGTGAAATGTATTCACACTGTCATGCTTGGTGAAGTTAAGGAGAGGAATCCAATTGCAAATTTGGACAGTCTGTTTCTGTGGGGAGACTAATGGAAGTTCCCTTTCCTCTCAGGAGTGGGGACTGGATGTTTTTCTAAAACTCAGTAATGAGCTCTAGGATGGAACCCAGGCTAATAACAAGGCCAAAGCCAGAGGTCAGCCCAGATTCAGGCCAGAGCGACTCTGTACTGTGCTGGCACAAAACAGTGCTTCCAGTTACATGTAGGATCATTTCATGGTAATGTAGCATACGGAGGTGGAGGCTGAGAGGCGACCCCGGGAAGCAACCACTCAGCTTATAATAGGATAATTTTTTCTGAAATAATTTCTTTTGTGTTTTGGTCCTTGTTATGATAACACTTTATGCTCTTCACAGAAGAAGAAAAAGTATGTAAAAAGGAAAGAGAGAGAAAAGGAGAATGAAAGACAGAGAGTGAGAGAGCATCAAGGCAAATATGAAAAATACTATGGCTACCCACCCAGAGAAAACTTCTTGTAGAATATTGATGAATGTTTTTCTAGAACTATCTTTCCCCTTTGAAATATGGTGCTATAATTATTTGTCATATGCGTTTCCTGCTTTTTATCTGAGATCAATAGACAGGTATTTAGTGAAGACCTTCTCTGTGCCTGGTCCTGTTCTGACACTGGGGTTGTTCTGGTGGACAAAGCACGACCTTTGTTTTCATGCAACTGTGTTCCGTTGAGCGTCAATAGTCAGTATATTTTCATTCACAGATCTATTTATGAAACACAGTTTTGGGTGTCTCCTCTTCATCTGTGATATAGATGGGGTTTAATTGTCCTATTGATGGACATTCAGATCTGTTGCAACTTTTTGTTATCAAAATGGTTTGATATACAGTCAGAAAGTAATGTTCTTGTACAATTAGAGATAGAGATAAAAGCTATAATAAAAAAAAAAACCTCAGGAAATGAAAAGTTTACTAAGGTAGGGAGAATTAATGGGTTCTTTTTGTGACCTGCAGGCAATTAGTCCCAAAGACACTTGAGACAAAAGGATATCCATGATGGTCTTGGCAGACTAGGTGGCTTGGGTCAGAGCAGGCAGGCTATGGGTGTTTCAGATGACCCAGGTATATTCTTGATAGCACTTGACCTTCAGCTCAGTTAGAGACATTTATGGGTTTCAAGGATCTTTAGAGGCTCAGCTGCTCTCATTGTGTTTTAAAAATAATGGAGTGCCGCTCTGTGAGGACAAGCTGCTTGAAATTACATTCAAGCAACCAATAAAAGTCCCGCACAAGCACATATCCAGCCGTCCAGCGCAGCCTGCCTTCTGCATTGAGGACAGATGAAGACTGCAGTGTGTTCTATAGAAGGACTTTCTGTGTGCTGAGGTCTTATGAACAGGAGGTGAGGCTCAACAAAGGGAGCAGACTGAAGGGCCTCTGGGTTGATTGCCTGTGGTTTCCTGACCTCCAAGGTCCCTACATATTACCGTGTTGTGCCCTTTTGTTCACAAAAGGAACTTGTGGACAGGTATCTAGTATGTGAGCCCCAAATCCCTAGATAATTTTTAAATACTTTCCTCTTTTGTTCCTCCTACATCTACACTGTCAGCCTTTCCAAAAAAGAGTCCAATGTCTGTTGTACAAACACAATTCTCTCATTTGACCAACTGCAGGAACTTGGATGAGTCTTTTGTTTGTACATCCTTCCATCCATGTTCTACACAAACTTGATCTATATTGTTGTTAGGACATTTTGGGCAAGTGCCATGTTGCTGCTGGGTAAAGATCCTTCACTGACTTCCTGTTGCCCATGAGGTAAAATGTACTCTTCAGAAAGTGACAAAGACCTTTGGCTTTTGACTAGCCATGCCTTCTACTTTTTCGAAGCTGAGAACCACTGGCTGTACCCTGGAGTGAAATGTTAATTCAGGCCTCTGTGTCCTTGAACATGTCCTTCTTTTCTGCTTGGAATGTCTCTTGGTGTGAGGTATGCCCTTCCTTATGACCTCATTGTATTATGTCCATCCATCTCTGCACTCTTACTGAACATGTTACCTCCCTATGCTTGTCTACTGGACCATAACCTTTCTGTGAGCCACTTGAGCATGAAGGCTGAATCCTATTAAGTTTTGTATCTCCAAACTCATTGCAATGCTTAACATATATTTATTGTTGAATGAGTGTTTACTGAATCATAAATATTGGGAGGATACATACAGTTGGGATTGCAAAAATATTTTCTTTGTTTCTGATCTAACTGGCATAAATTCACAGCTCTTGGTATAGATTTATTATTTCTGGACATCTTTAAAATTTTATGCTAAAAGTAATTAATTTTGTTATATGGGGGGTGTTTATTAGATAATATTTATTGTAATGCACATGTAAGACTTGAAGTTGCAAACATACATACACACACACATGTGCACACACATTTATATGCACACACTACTCAACTCTAAGTGACGGTTTCTAACACTCTGTTTTCTGACTCTATACTAGGCTCCTAATTTTTATACACTTTTTGGGGCATCTGTGAATTCTGATATTTTGTATTCAAAAGAGAAAATTAGAAATGTAAAGAGAGAAGTATGAAAACTGAAATCTAACAAAATTACCATAAAAATAAAAATGGGAATCAATGGGGTTGGTTATTTAAGATTATCATGAATTTATAAATACATTGAAAACTAGACACTTGTTTTCTCTTTCAAAGAGATACATGTTCCTGTACTTCCAAATGTGAGCATGAATACTCTTCTTTATTAGGCAGTTATAGGGATTAGATGAGAACTTTTATTTTATATAGCAAATGCCAAAAAGTAGCCATTCTATTTGTTTCCCAGCAACTACAAGTGGGCTCCAAGAGAGATGAGTCTCCACAGAAGGGAAGCCCAATGGTGTGAGAGATGAGAAGGGCAAAATTATCAAACCCTTCTGGAGTTTTACCTCCTGCTCTGTTACCTCCTTATTTCTTTTGTGAATCCCACATGCAGAATTCTTCTCAGGTCATGCTCTAGATAAAATCCCTGCTAGAGCTGACAAGTTAGAAATTTCACTTTGTACCTCTGTGGGAGTGTGATTTAGACTTTTCTCTTAAAATATAAGTTTTTCTTTGTTAGGAGATCTGAGGAAGAGGCATTTGGTAAAGGAAAGATTGAAGAAAGGGAGTGGGAGTGAAGAAAGTATCATTGATACTTTTCATATTATTCAGGATTGCCTTTCAAATTATTTATTTTATACTTTAGTTTACACAATATTTTAATGGAAGCCTAATGGACTGTCACTCCAATGGATAGGTATGTGATGAGGAGTTATATTGGAGGAATAGAGAAAAGCCCATTTGGCTCAAATGTTCATTTTGAAGAAACTCAAGTTAACCAATTGGTAGACCCAGGTCAGGACACAGTGGAATTGCTGGAGGACAAGGTGATTTCACAGCATGGAGATGGAGAATGGTTGGGAATGTCACTTTCCATGGCTACTTTAAAAATTACAGTAACACTTATCTTTTAACCATTTTTAGGCATAAAGTTCAATGATGCTAAGTATATCACACAAGTTATACAGCATCACCACCATCTGTCTCTGGGATTTCTCTACCAAACCCCATTAATTAAAAATCCTTACCCCATTCACCATCATACTTAGTCTTTGTAACCACCATTCTGTCTCTATATTTGACCATTCTAGATAAGTCATGAAAATTGACTTCTACAGTATTGTTCTCTTCATTGGCTCATTTCACTTAGCATCTTCAAGAATCATCTATATTGTAGCCTTTACCTGCTTTGAGAAATTGTGTTGGAAGTAGCACCATTAGTAGGTTGCCTGATAGCCTACTGGTTTGGAAAATAAGTGCCTGGTCATTTAGCTTCTAAAAAGCCTGGTGATTGTATTGTTAGTGTTCCGTGATATCCAAGGGGAAAATAAAAACATATGCTGGGTATTCTCTATTTCTATTGCCTTTCCTCTCTTAGGGGCCACTAAAACCCAAAGTAGAAAGTACTTCCTACTGAAGGTCCCTGTAAACATGGGCCTGTTGGAAGTCAGGATGATTCTGCTCCCTTGTAGGAACTTGGACACAATGTGCCAAGTTTGGTCCCAGTTCACATTCTGAGTAGCCTTTCCCTACTTTCAATGTCTTCTTGTCCCATCAAGTGATGTGTGGTTATGGTTATGGTATTTAAGTGGTGTTGGGCTGGTCATCCTGACAGCTGTGTAAGTGTTGGCATGGCTTACCAATAGAGAGTTCACTTGACTTATTTTGGCCTTAGGGTGAGTCAAGGACAGAAGCCCTGAAATAAAGTAGTGACCTAAATATTGTCCCATATAGCTCTGATTGTATTTCTTCTCCTTCTTCCTCCTCCTCCTCTAGGTAATTTACCCAAAGTTTCTTCTGTAACTCTTAGCTTCTGAGTAAGACAACATTTAAAAAAACATCAAAAATATTGTACTATATAACTATATAAGAATATATAAGGAAGAGCAGGTGGATGGAATCTGTAAACCCATGTGACAGCTGGATTAAGAAATGCAATATTCTGAGATTTGGAGACCCATCTCATGCTGCTTGAGACTGTATTTTAAATTCTCATATCCTGTACTAGCATTGACTACCTTGGAATTTGATGTAAATAGAATTACCAGCACTTTGAGTTAGGCCCCTTGTGCTTAGCTTCCTCTATATGTGATATGTTCTTTTAATTGTGTGTTGTAATTCATTCTCATTGCTATAGAGCATTCCATGCTGTATGATCATTGATAAATCTATCCTATTAGTTTCATACTGAGCCATTAGGATATGAAGAAAAATTAGTAATGCCTACTCTGCCATTATTTTTTAAAACTGATAAACACTGATAAATA